>JAVJIF010013965.1:0-132035 GCA_038442645.1 Agave tequilana | reverse complement strand
ATCAATTGATAAGTTGAAAGGTCAATTATCATTTGAGTTTGATATGAAAAATCTGGGAGAAGTAAAGAGGATACTGAGTATGAAGATTGAAGGAGACCGGGTGAAGGGGAAAGTGAGTTTGACACAATATCTGTAAGTGTTCCATTGGCCCCTCATTTTAAGCTTTCAGCTAAGATGTCTCCAAAGATAGTGAATGAGCGTGAGTACATGTCTCACATGCCATATACCAATGTTGTGGGTAGTTTGATGTGTGTTATGATGTGCACAAGGCCAGATTTGTCACAAGTCATGAGCATGGTATCTAGATACATATAAGATTCTGACAAGGGTCATTAGGAGGTTGCGAGATGGATTCTGCGGTATATCAAAGGAACTGCAAATGTTGATTTGATATTTGAGAAGGATAATCGTGGTAAGCAAGAGTGCTCAGGTTTTGTTGACTCGGATTATGCTGGGGACCTGACAAGCATCGGTCTACTACAGGATATGTGTTCACCCTATCACAAGCACTAGTGAGTTGGCATTGTACTTTACAATTTACTGTGGCACTGTCGACGATATAAGCAGAATATATGGCAATGACATAAGCTATAAGGAGGCAATTTGACTTAAGGGTTGATGGTTGATTTGGAAATCGATCAGGACTTCTTAAAAGTCAATTGCGATAATATAAGCGCTATTTATTTGGCAAAGAACTAAGTCTACCATGCGAAGACGAAGTAATTAATGTCAGGTATCATTTTATGCGGGATATTCTTGAGAAGGGTGATATTGAATTGAAGAAGATTCACACCAAGAACAATCCGACGGACATGCTTACTAAAGTGATTTTTCAGAGTCAAATTTAATCATTGCAAGATTTGCTCCGAATCCTTCCAGTTTGTTGAGCTTTTGCAGCTCATTTTGATGAACTTTGTGTGACTTGATCCATTGAGAAGGAGTACGTAGACAACCTTAGTGGTGCAACCCGTTTACTGAGCTGAAATTGTGATTCATTGTGTTCAACTCAGATATAAAAAATCTTCACGAGGTAGAGAATTGTAGAGAGGAGATCAAAATTAGGGATTTTAATTACCACCTTGACCGAGTTCCACCCTACGCTGAGACATTACTCAGATCAACTTGCGCGGTCAAATCGCTGGAGTTTGGAAGGGGCAGGGAACCTCTCCCGAGGCTCTCAGAGGGCGGAGCCTGGGAACAAAATTGAATGGAGTGGAGTATGAAACTCAGAAATTGAGAGTGGATTCGGAGTGATAGCAGCACAGTCCCGAAGACGTCCGAAGACCTAGTCTGGAAATGCCTCAGAGTTCTAGTCTGGAGTGTATAATAGTGCAGGTCTTCGAAGTTCTGAATGCCTTTGGAGTCCTGGATATCTTCGGAGTTCTGTACGAATTGAAGTTTGAGTCGATTTCTATTGTGAATCCGAAATCGGTTGATTTACTTTATTTGACACTTTCTCCCACTGGCTATAAATAGAAGATTTTGTAACCTAAATTAACAGCAGTTGAGAAAGTTGTATCCCCTTTTGTAACTTTGGTTAATAAATAAGGTCTTCTCTCTTCTGCCTAGAGGACGTAGGCAAAATGCCGAACCTCGTTTGATCTTATCTTTGTGATTTGTTTGTCCGTTTGTGTTTGGGTTTTTTTTGACAAAGGTGTCGCCTTTATTGGTAGTTTGGTCTCCTGCTAGATTCAACAAAATGTGGATAGAAGATTAATGAAACTCTACAACTGAAATTGTTCAAGAAGATAACCTATCCTCCCCCTTTGGGTTTTCAGATAATGTTGCCAATCAAACTTAGTAAATTTGGAATCTAGCATTACCCTAAAATTGTTATATCTTTATTTTGTTGAGTTCAGCAATGGAGAAAATGTCAATCAAACAATATGGAACCAGGATACTAGTTGAGGCATGCCAAGTAGAAAATTCCTACATCCATCTCACCATACAGATCTTTATTATTCTCTTCATGCAATATATATTACTTTGAGATCTCACCCACAGTTCATCTGGTTTTGGGCATTTCACAAACATCGAAAAAAAAAAAAATAGAAGCCATCTCTATAATTTCCTGAAAAAAATGAATAATTCAAATGGATGATGATACTTGTGCTAAACATGATGACATTCCAGTGATCCATCTTTTTGTATACTCTCCAAGCCTATCTCTGATAGTAATAAAAGTGGACTAATAATACATAAATTATTTTTGTGCTTGTAGGTCAATTGATTTATTTTGGATTTTCTAAACTCCAATAAATCAACTTGTGGTAGGATGGCAACTGGATCATAAAAAGTAATAAAGCAGTATGATTACCAAAATTCGGATAAATATCACAACAAATCAAGAAAAAACTTCTTAACAATTTGTTCGATATTAAGTTCTTGCTTCCCGTTCACACTATTCAGGAAAATTAAATTGATTAATTCCTGATATTTAGGAGAAAAAAAGAGCTCATCATCTGCCAGTTACAATACACCAATATCCGATGCAAGATTTATTGTTGTTAGACTTTAACTTCAAATACAGGGGTTTTACTTTGTTCTCTATTTTTTTTCATCAATTATTCCCACTACTAGGGAAAAATGCCATCTTAACCACCATCATTTTATAATTGAGAGCACCTATAGTGAGTGCTTGGGCATGTGTGGTTCCCACTCTAATGGAAAGTGAGGTCTTTATTTTCCTTGATTTTTGCATAGAAATGTGTCATGACTGAGGACAAAGGTTTATGTTGGTAAGTGGAGAAGCATTTAGAAAACATATGGTGGGGTATTTTGTTGGCAAGCAATCAGGAAAAGGGACTTTTCTGAATGCTACTGATTTGCTAAATTTTCCTTTTTTTGTAGGGAGAGGGTGTGAGTTGAAAGTTCAGTCATCTCAACAATAAACAATTTTTCAGAGATAATTTCAGATCAGAATCAATCTAAAGCCCCATAATTTTTAGATCATGCTTTATCAAAAACATGCAAGGTGACAACTCATATTCTACTTGAATTACCCACATGGATTTACGTTCAGCTGTCAATTTTCTTATGATTAAAAGAAAGACAGATATTGGTCAGAAATCATGCGTTAGTTTCCTTGTTTTATCGAACATGGTTCTTTTCTTCTATCTTTTATTCAGAGATATTGCAGTTTCCCCTGCATCTCATCTTTCCAGGAGAGAGCTCTTCATGTAGTAGGTGATTTCGAAACTTCAGATCCGTACTATGGTGGGAAATGGCAAGAGAAACTGAAGAAAATATCGTATCAGAAATTTCAGTTTTGTGATCGGATTGCAACTTTGTTTATAGAGGAGTTGAGACCTGTAGATGTCGATGAAGAATATTCTGGCCACCGGTTCCAGAAGTTGCAGAATGTAAGAGTATAGTGTATTTGAACAGCATGATGCAAGTGAAATTTTATGTAAATCTGATGTAGATTACAGATTATGTTTCTTTTGCAGGACAATATACTTCGAGGAATATCAGGAAAAAATTTTGACACAAACTTGCGAGGGCTTGTTGAGGCAGTCGAAATTTTGTCAGATTTTTCATGCAGCCTACAGAGTCCAGCTACAGAACTGAGCCAATTTCACGGCAAGCAGTAATAATTTGTTTGTTTGTTTTGGTGAAAATCCAAAGGATTTATGCTGTCATAACAGAGAGAAAGGCAAAAGCAGGAAAGATTTTGTTAAACTGGTAGTATTTCCGACTTTCATTCAGTGGTTAAAATTTGAAGCACCTACATTTGAAACTCTTAAGTCTGTTCAATGTTGTTTTATTATATTTTACAGTAAATCTTGCACATATTTGTCCCTTGTCTCACCTACCAAGGAATTGGATAGTCAGTTAACATCATCCAACAGTGGGAGACCTATCCCACCAGATACCACAAATATTACAAACATAAAAATAAAGTTAAAAAAAACAGAAAAAAGGAAATATAATCTTAATGTAAACCAGATATAAAAAAAAAGTGGTTGAAGAGTTAAGAAGAACCAATTACATAAGAGTTGTTGGTATCAGAAATTTCAAAGCCAAGTACTGTTTTATGTAAAAATTACAGCAAGTTATTATGACAGCAAAAAGCTCATAGTTGCACACAACTCAGCAACACTAAATACTTCAGCACAAAAAAATCTTTTTTCTGTCATTAACATGTAAATAAGGAAGAGAAATACCAAGTATACATAAACTTGTATGGCAGAAATCAAACTTGGAGGACTAGTTGATGCTGGCTGACATAGGAACCTGCCTAAATTGTACCAATGGAGGCATCACTGTTCTTTCTGGATTCTCTGGCCTCGCTCGTAGAACACCAGCCGCGGAGTTCCAACAGAACTGCAACAACAGCCAAGCAGCAGAGGACGACGATGTAAGCATCCCGCCATCTGTGATCAGGATTCAAGATGCTGAGGCCTCTGAACACATTGTAGATGCCCAACAGAATTACTATGTAGCCTACAGAGTGGTGGTATGCGTTCCAGTAGAGCCTATACTTGTGCTCTTTCTTCGGCCTCATAAATAGTGCGAAAACCTGCAAAAATCCCAAGAGTTTTTGCTCATTGCAGGTTCAGAGCGATCAAGAAGTCGATTGAATTTTGAGTTACCTGTAAGGTAGCAAGGCAGAAGAGAGCGATCCCAATGCGCGATGAGTGCTGTATGTGATTCCCTTGGACTCGCTGCCAAGTTTGAGACCGATTCCCCAGCCGGCTACTCCGACACTGTATCCGATCAGCTGACAGATTACGTGAAGTAGTAGAACCAGGCTGGGGATTGTGGGATGCATTGCTTCAGCATCTCGCTATCATTCCTCCAATTGGGAGCAGAATTCCCCAGCTCACTGCATTCAGAATGCCATGCACCTGCACTCAAAATTTTGAAGTTGGTTGGCCAGAGGACTGATGAAAGCTGGAGTGAAACTTGGAATCTCTCACCTCTCTCTCGCTCAATCCTTGATTCACACCAGCGTTCTTTCTGCTCTGACCAGTGACCACATCAAGAACCCCCACAGCCTGCAAGTTCTCCGCCGCGAACCCGTGCTTCCCGATGCCCCCACCGGGGCCCACGGGCCCCACCTGCCACACGTGGCTGACCGTCCTGACCCCCGGCGGCAGCTTCACCGTGGCGAACACCCCCACCAATCCCCCGTACTGCTCGGCCTCGGCCTCAAGTCCCCACGTCTCAAACGTGATCCCCGAAGGCCTGACAGGCCCGTACCGAGAGATGTCGAATGTGTTGACACCGACAGTGCCGTCCGGGCGACGGAAGGCGATCAGAGACTGCGCGCCCACCATGCCCCGGCCGATGCCCCACGCAGCCCATCCCGGGGAGGGGGCCGCGAACGCGAGGGTGAGGGTGGAGTTGGCGGAGTCATAGGTGAAGCGTAGGGAAGCCGAGAGGTAGGGGAGGTCTAAGCATTGCGAGTAGAGGCGGTTCTTGAAGAAGGGGGACTGGGGTGTGCAGGAGTACTGGCTCAAGGATGGTGAAGGGAGGAGAAAGAGGAGAGAGATAGAAGAGAAGAAGAGGAGGCATGGTGTTGGTTTATTTGTCTGGTTTTTACTTGTTACGAGTGTTACACATATATAGAGCCTATTTGGTTGTCGTAACTGCCGTAATTCGTAAGTCGTAATTAGTAAAGTCTTTGACAATTGTAAATGAGTTACATGCATGTAAGCTTTATGGTGTTTGGTTGGTAATATAAAGTTGTAAGTGAAAAAATGTATTGTGTTTTATGATGTTTGATTGTCGTAATGTGTAAGTCGTAAGTGAAAAAGTTGACCACAAAATTAACTATTTGGTGATTTAAAAAGTTTAATATTGCAAATAAATATTAAAAATGTTAAATATTAAAAATTTTAATATGAACATAAAAAAATAATACAATTTTGTATGACCACAAAATTAACCGTACCTGGGCTGTAAGTGAGTGGTAATTAGGTTGCAAGTGAGTGATAATTGGATTGTGTAAGCCTTTTACGAATTACGGTTCAAACAAACGCCGTAATTGTAATTGGGTTGTAAATCATTTACGATTTATGGATTTTTTACGCGAAATAAACGGCCCCATAGTATTAAAGGGTGAAGAGGTTGGAGAGAGATTAAAAGATTGGTGCGTTCATTTTAGTAGGTGAGGGGGGAAACGGGAACTGAGGGAAAGGAGAGGAGTCTGTTTGTTTTTATAACGTGGAGGGAAAGTTTATGGACAGGATGAGACTGGGCCTGTCTGTTCCTTAGATCTAGACAATAGTAAAGTTACAAAGTGTCTGCTCCTCTTTTTTTATAGTCTCCTGAGCTCGCTACTGGCTTAGGTAGGAGACCAGCATATTATGCATTTACGACTGACTTTAAACCTTCATTCTGAAGAAAGTTTATCAAAAGGTAATATCAAAAGAATAATGAATTAACGAAAGGTTCCGATTCCTGAAAATTGATTCTGAGCCTGGCCCAGCCCTTGAAATTTTTGCTTTGTTTCACACAGTGGATTAACACTACATGGGACAGAGGTAGATTCCCTGTGGTAAGAACCAGGGAGACCAGACCCCCAAGTTTGGCATCAATATGAATAAGCCTAAAAAAACCAGCAAATGATGAGGAATGCACTGCCATTTCTTGTATGTTGATTGATGGTAGCTGATGTTTAAACTCAAATCAGAACTTTCACAATTCAAGGCAAATGAAATAACCATATCCCCCCATTGGGCATCTCTCTCCAGCAATATAGTCCAGTTTCCAATTTCATGAAACTAGTAAAAGCATGGCAGTGGAAGAAAGATACACTAGGCAACTCTCCAACATAATACGGCCTTATCAAAAGCAATGTCAATTTCCATGAAAAAATGATGACGTCCTTCGGATCTTTCTTGCTTCTGCTCCAACAAGTCACTCAAGGCTGTGGGGGCAAAATTTGGCGAAATCCCCTCAGCTGATAATCACCTTGATATTTCTCCCTTGTGTGTGCAAGCTGCAGGTATGCAACCAAGGTCCAGAACCATGTCTTCCTTCACAGATGATATGTGTATCTACACTCGAACGGTAGAAGATGGTAAGCATGTAGCATAATAAACAAATTACTTTTAATTTGCTTTTCCTTGCACTATACAAACCCGTTTCTCCCTGAAACAGAAATGGGAAAGGGTTGAGTTCAGGTCAAGATTTACAGAACTCCATCCCATTGCTTCTACTACGGGCAGTTGGATGCTAAACTAGTTCATTCCTAGCACCATACAACAGAAGTAGTCAGGACTGCAGGTTACTATGTATAATGATACAGTGTACAGGCAGCATTCATAGCGAAGCTTCCTTTTCTTCTGTGGTTTTGACTTGCTTCCTGCGAATGCGACATTAAATAAATCATCGAAGCATAAGATGAGAAAGAAATGAGGAAAACATGAACGCCAACTCTGTTCACAATGCAAATGTAATGACCTATAGAAATATGCCATGCAAGATATAAGTAAAATTGAGCTATCATGGCGGCAAGCCACAAGGACCTCCACAAAGTATGCATATATTCTTAATTCAGTATGTGCTGCATCCAGATAGATGAAACTTTGGACTTGTTGATCTTACAATGAAACAGCTAGTTCTGCGAGTATGCACACGTCTAGAGGTAGCATCCAGGCATCCAAGCTACCAGCTGTAACTCAATTGTGGTGAAAATTTTGCAAGGGTTGCATTAATTTCTTATGCATCAGGAAATTTCTAATTACATGACTCCCAAAAAATCCACAAAAAGTATAACTTCAAATGACACTGTATGTGTGATATTCTAATGGAGAGGTTGACAGCCTCTTTCTACTATCAAATTCAGATAATAGAGCATTCCTTTTCGAGGTAAAACAAATTTGACTCCACATTTACTTCTTTCCTGTATGTTGGATCTGTGGAATCCACTGTACTTGACTGTAACTTCATTCTTAAGGCTGCAGTTGATCCACCATAGAATGTTAAGAAGAAAAGACAGAGTGGACCTATTTGGCTAATTTTATAGAAGACTAAACAAGTCTAGAAGGGCCTCCCCTATCAAAAAACCAAGGGCTTGTCATTCTTTTAAAATTTAATTTATTTATTTATTGATTCTCACTTATGACTCTAATAATCCCAAAATATGATGCCTTGAAACACATCACCTGCTTACCTACAATCTACTTCCATATCCCCTCAAGAGACAAACAAGTAGGGAAAATACCAACTCATTAATGAAGCAATGTATGGAGGGCATTGTATCTCCTGAGTAGACGTGTAGATTGGGAGCAAAGAATTTTCTAATGCCTTTTATGCGGAGGATGGCTTGGATTTATCTAAAGCTGCTATTCGCTAAATATAGAATTTATAATCACAAAAATTTGGCAAAACTACTAACTTTAATGCACACTGAAAAATAGGTCTACAAATGCTTCAGAAGACTCTTATCTTGTCAGATTCATCAGTTTCATCAGTCTCCAAACATATGATGTCTGCAAGTTGAACTAACATGTCGAGGATTGCTGCATTACACGTAGGGAACCTCTCAGCATATATCAAGATCACAGTGCTTTTCTGTCGTTCACCTAAAGATAAAATCCTACTTTGGGTCCTTGCTGAATTTCTAGCAACATATGTTCTGCGTCAGATAGCCTATACATGGATAAAAAGTAAGAATCACATTATGGCTTTCCTGTCTCAAATTGAGCACCTGGAAGTGGAAGCCACAAACATTTCAAAAGAGTGCCAAGTCTGCCACGTGACGGGCACCACTAGTTGCATATACTTGTATTGGATTTCAAAAGACCAAAAAATTGCATGTGCGTGTAGTGTTGGCTTTAAAAAGGGGGGGGAAATCTAAAATTGCATGTGTATACATGCCTCAGCTTCTGGTCCATTCTACGGGCTCTGTTTGAAGTACAACCAGCAATACCTCTAGTGGACCTTGCTGTAATACTTGTATTAGACCATGAGATGAGAACAAGCTGGACAAAGGAAAAGAAGTGACACGTCTACATCAGAAGCCATTTAGGCATTCTATTCCTCTTGGAAAGTTGTACCCGAAGACCTAAATGAATTCACAAGGAGTTGGACCAAGCATCTTTATTAATTGTTTTAGCGTTGGGAGAGTTCTTGAAATTATGTTTCTCTCTCTTGCAACAAGAGGCCAGGCTACACTCACACAAATCAACTTAATCACAGATCTGGTTGTCGCTGATACCATTGCTAGTTCTTGATCTTTGAAATTCTTGCTTTATGTGTGTATGTATGTATATATGGCAAGGAAGAACCTTAAAGGAGATAAAACAACAATTATGAAAACTGAGATTGTTTCGCAAGAATCTAATGTACAGCATTTTGTATAATTTTCAAGAAAATATAGATTTAATTTATACAATGTATGTCCAACATGTGCAACATAGAAAATAATCGAGGACTCAGACTCGATTTGCTACATGTGCCTTTCTGGATCTACCATCACCTATAACAGATTCGTCACAGAAGCCAGTCCTACATCCACTGCCTTGGTTCAGCTGTGTTGCACATCGGCTCGGCCCACGGCCACCACCTTGCCCGATTGCGCTGAGGTCTAGACTCGACAGGGTCAAGTTTTCCCCAATTCCGTGAGAATGATGAGAACATCTAGTTCTTGACTTAGCTAATTTAAGTTGGTTTGGTATTTGTCTAATTTTAACTTGTTTTAGCTTTCTTTAGTCCCACATTGGTTGTGATGGGAAATCTCTTATGATGTACGCCAACAAGGTCAAGACTACTATTGTTTTCCTCGGTTGATGATTATGATTAAAAATGCTTGTTTAGCTTTTATGTTATCAGTGTGCTTTTAGGTGAGATGTCCTAGGGAGAGTCTCAATATTTCTTAGATAAGACATCCTATGTTGAGATTTCCTAGTATTTTTTATCCAATTATCCCTTTTTTTAGTTTGTACCCCATCACAATAGTTCAAAGCTTGGGATGATGAGGATGACTTAGCATTCTATACATTTATATAAAAAAAAAAGTGGCTTCTTATGTATATAAGCCAACGAAGTGGTAATACTTCGAAACTTACTACTAAAAAAATTTCAAGTATCTAGGTACCTTTGCCTCGGGAAGCTTTGGTATTTACGTAAAAGATAGTTGAAAAATAATTTAGAATGAAGAGTTTGAATCAAAATTCAGAGTTAAGAACTATCACACATTCACGAAGATGCATAAGATCGAAACTTTAGGAAATATGGTGTGAAATATAAGATTTTAGTCTCTAGGATAAGATGAAAGGATTCCTTGATATAAGAATGAGCTTGAAATGGAGATCAATAGTGAAGTCAACCATATGATCCAAGCCGACTGGTTGAAATAGAGAAGCGCAACAGGAGTTTTATGCGTCTGTAACATTCCGTTATGGCTGAAAGGAAAGGTTTATCGGACAGCTATTAGGCCAGCTTTGTTATATGGTACAGAATGTTGGGTTATAAGAGATATCATGCCCAGAAGATGAGTGTAACAGAAATGTGCATGCTTTGTTGAATGTGTGATAACACGAGGAGAGATAAGATGAGAAATAAGAATATTCGTACTAAGATAGGCGTAGCCCCCTATAGAAGAGAAGATGAAAAAATCGCCTACGATGGTTTGGTCATGTGCGCCGTATACCTACAGAATGCGCCAGTCCAGCGAGTAGAGCGTATCAAATTAGGGCAAGTTAAAAGAGCACATGGGTGACCGAAGAAACATGGATGGAGGTGATACGACAAGATATAAGGCTAAAGGTCTTATTGAAGCATATTGCTCGATAGGAATAAGTGGGAAAAAGCTGATCCATGTGCCCGATCCGCCATAATTCTCTTTTGGTTCATGTAGCCTACCCCAAATACTTGGGACAAAAAGCTTAGTTGTTGTTGTTGTTGAGAATGAGCTTGAAATGATAACTTGTGGAAACTTAGAACTTATTTGCTAGTGATGCTTATTTTAAAAAAATATTTCCTTTCTTTTTTCTCTATCTTTTTATTATCCTTATTTCTTTTTGTTTAATTCCTTCAGCTATTTCTTCGAATTTTGTGGTTATATTTACTGCAAACTCTCACGAGACAAAACTCGTCCACAAGGTAACCTAGGGGTTTACGGCTTGTTGCACGTGCTAAGTACAATCGTGATTCCTACGAAAGTGAGTTAAAAATTTCTTTTTGGATTTTTAGATTTTCTTTTTCTTTTTAATTTGTGTTTTGCTCGAGGACTAGCAAAAGGTAGATATGGGAGAGTGATATTTGTGATTTATATCTATTTTTCATACTATATTTATGCCTATTTTATGCCACATTTAATTCTGCACGGGTGTTTTTATTATGATTTTGAGGAATTTGGTCAAGAGCGAAAGTAGAGAAAAGAAGCCGAAAAGCGTATTTAGAGAAGATTGCAATAAAACAATACAATATGAAGACTCAAAGATGCAATTGAAGGGTTCAAAAGAGTTTACGAGTTGTAGAGAAGAAGCTAAAAGAATTTGAAGGTTAAAGGCAGCAGTCTGACGGCAAGGCAGCTGTTGACTAGTCAAATGAAAGCCAGCATTTTCTCCTACTGAAATTCAGAGCCCAAATCAGAAGCATAGTCTTTGTAGACGGCCAGTGGCGAAAAATCATAGCTGGGTAACCGTCTAATTAAGGCAACTCCTAATAGAATTTTTATGTAGTCTTTGTGTATGATTAGGAATCCTTTAGAATCCTAGGTCAGATTATTCACAACTTTGAGGGTTATATAAGACGCTATAATCTCATGTAAAATTGTACATCGACTCAAGCTTTCGTGCTTTTTACTATTCAATAAAATTAAGTTAGTTTTTGGAGAAATTCTGGTATATTGGAGAAGATCAGAGGAGAGGCACTGCCTAGGGTCCATCTCTAAATCGGTCCTTTCTTTCCTTTTCTTTTCTAATTTACCTTGAAGAGTATGCTTTGCACCTTTTTAATCATGAACTAAATCTCCATAGCCAGGGCGTTGATGTAGACAAATTAATATAATGATATAGTATTATTGATGGTTAATTCTTCTTTTACTACATGCATGTTAAGTTTCTATTTTCATTTTAATGATATTAATTGGTGTCCACAATTAATTAGTTGGTTAGATTTGAGACCGAGAGGAGATAATCTAGTATAATTTCATAAAAATAGAAACCATAACCTCACATGTTGAGACCAAGAGGAGATACATAGGTTATGCAATGATATAAGAAAGACCACAAAACTTAATGTGTCCCTTAGCTTGTAAATTCACTAGATCGAGAAATTGTGAATTCTCGTCGAGGAGATAGTATTAGTATTGCTCGAGAGAGAATATTAATTAAGATATGAGATTTCGATTGTTAACATGAGTAGTAAAAAGTTATAAACACTATCAACATATTAAATCTGATTATTAATTGCTGAAATCAATTGCTCTATCACTTTTCTAATCCAAAGTCAACAACTTTTTATTTTAGTTTTCATAAGTTAGTTTAAATCCACATCTCAATCTATTTTTCAATTAAAACTAAGATAAATTAGTTTGATACTCAATAGATCATCAATCCTCGTGGGTTCGACACTCTATTCACCATTATATTACTTGTAAACGATTGGTGCACTTGTCAATTCACATGTAACTCCTTTAAGTTTAAAAAGAAAATGATAAATCAATAGCCAAATTAAAATCCAAGCTTTAAAGCAAATAATGCAAGTCTCAAAAACTGCAAATAAGTCTAATATAAAAGTAAATACCAAAACAAAATGTATCAAAATAGCTTAGTACAAAACATAGCTATTACTTTTCTTTCTTTAGGCCTAATCTACTAGCATCATTGTACACTTCGGGCAATTATGTATTGTATATGTGTTAAAACACATATACGTATGTATACATTTGAAGATTTGTAAAATTAAGATAGATGATAATAGTAGCTTGCCACTTTTAATATATGTAAATAACTAATCTGAAAATTATCAGAAAATGCTAAGCAACTCCTTAATTTTACAAAATGATAAATTATATAATCAAAATACAATCCAAGCTTTAAAGGAAATAATGTAAGCCTAAAAACCGCAAAATAAGTTTTAATATAAAATTAAATAGCAAAGCAAAATGCATTAAATAGCTTAGTGCAAAAATAGTTATTGCTTCTCTTTCTTTAGTCCTTGAGTTGCTGCTTTGGTGATCCATATCAAGAACCACAAAGAAGGTTGCAGGAAATGGATTGAAATAGGGTGAAATTTCCTTTGCAGATTGCAGTAGAAAATAAATAAACCACAATTTATTCATTTTCAACAACTTTAGGCATTTAGTGGCTTAGCAAACATGCATAAGAAAAAAGAAGAAGAAGAATATCATAATCCAAACTTTAGTCAAATTCAAATATGAAACAGATTAAACTTGTTAAGCTAACTATTTTGATAGAATGAAAGTCTATGGACAAATTAAAAACAACATGATGCTATTTGTATAGAATAAGTTAAAGAATATCCCACACAGGAAACAAATTACAATTTTAGACAAACCTTTGCATGGAGATTCCAATGTGTCTACTCCAGTGATTCGAGTAATTGTTCCATCCTACAAACGCAATAGGGCAATAGAAACAGTAATTAGAAGTGAGCTTGGAAAATTAGTAGAATTCCAAACATAAACGAACAGATCCATCCTACAGGCACAATACAAATAATACAGATTTGAAAGGGATTGAAGGTGGGCCAAATTCCAAACACAATATAAGGAGTAATCTTTGAAGCATAAATCGAAATGAACTGAATGACAACCATTTCTGCATATGTAAAAAAGTGAACAAGTAGTATGCATATAAACCGAATTCCACTAACCACTTCCTCATACCTGGAAGGAACCCTTTAAATATTTATGTTGATCCAGTTCCTCAATTGTTTCTTAAGTTAAAGGATAAAGGTGTTTTGAAGCATTGGAGAAAGATGCATTTGGCAAGGTTTGTTATCGCGGTACCAATACCAGTATCAATCATAGGTTTTTAGTGTCAAAATCAATAATAATTGGCAACAATAGGTTGCTTCATCCCGTGGTAACAGTGGTACTGTCTCAGTCAGATCGGACATTTCAGTATCGGCTGTACATATCGGCATTGGGCGACATTTCAAAACATGGCTTTTGGGATAGTTCCAAAACATAGCTGATGCAGAGAATGACGTCCTAAAAATGCAATCTCTTGTTGATTCAGACCCTTATGATCAAAACTTCCAGAAACTTTGGGAAGCAAAAACAACATAGGAGGAAGCTCTTCTTCAAGAGGAATTCGTTTGCAAGCAAAATTCTAGAATTAAGCGGTTATAAGGTGACAATAATACAAAATTCTTTCATCCCATATCTAACCTGATAAATTCAAATGGGGAATGATTCGAGCAGCAGCAAGATTTAAAAAAATCTTTTCATTGAGCATTTTTCCAAAGGCTTTTCCTTGGAGGGTATGGTCAAGGCTATGAATGAAGGTCTTACTTCCCCGCATTATATGGAAGAATCAGAGGATTGAATTTTCTATATGGATAAAAATGTTGCTTGACCTGTTGGGTTATCAAGCTACTTATTCTCTGCTTGGGAAATCATCAAAGAGGGCTCATATAACGCAAATCTATTTTTATTCGATACACGGACAATGATAAGGTCTGTTAATTCCTCCTTTGTATATCTTATACCTAAGAAACCAAGTGCCCTTATCACCCAATTTTCAGCAAATTAGTCTCGGCAACTGTGTATAAATTTCCCACCAAGATGCTCTTTGTGCAAATGTGTATAAATTTCAAACCATTTAACTAAAACATTGTTTATCTTTAGTTATATCTTCAGGTAATGGGTTATATTCAAAATCCCATTTAACAGTAGTATCCCAACATACACCCAAATACCTTTTGGCTCCATGTCAAATTTCATATGGTTGAAGAGAGGATTGGTGGAAGGGGGTGATGAGTATAAGATTATTAGCTAAGTAATTATTCGAAGACCGTGCTCGAAGTTAGGATACGATTTCAACCACACAAGGCTTCGAGCATAGTATCACTATAAATGAATCAGTAATCCTATCTGGCAATACAGTCTTTCTCTAGAAGAAGACCATGAGATCAAGCCAATGCCTATAAATAGAAGGCCCCGGACCTCCTAAAGGTATGCAACCCATTCTCACTCTCACATATAGTTACTTCTCTGGGTGAGGAACTGACTTGAGCATCGGAGGGGGATCGCGAGCGATCCAGCCCCTTAATGACCATATTTTATTTTGCAGGATCATCAACTAAGAAACCAAGTGCCCTTGTCACCCAATTTTCAGCAAATTAGTCTCGGCAACAGTGTATAATTTCCTACCAAGATGCTCTTTGTGCAAATGTGTATAAATTTCAAACCATTTAACTATAACATTGTTTATCTTTAGGTAATGGGTTATATTCAAATCTCATTTAACACTAGTATCCCAACATACACCCGAATACCTTTTGGCTCCATCTCAAATTTCATATGCTTGAAGAGAGGATTGGTGGAAGGGGGTGATGAGTATAAGATTATTAGCTAAGTAATTATTCGTAGACCATGCTCGAAGTTAGGATACGATTTCAACCACACAAGGCTTCAAGCATAGTATCACTATAAATGAATCACTAATCCTATCTGGCAATACAGTCTTTCTCAAGACCATGAGTTCAAGCCAATGCCTATAAATAGAAGGTCCCCAGACCTCCTAAAGGTATGCAACCCATTCTCACTCTCACATATAGTTACTTCTTGGGTGAGGAACTGACTTGAGCATCGGAGGGGGATCGCGAGCGATCCAGCCCCTTCATGACCATATTTTATTTTGCAGGATCATCAACTAGGACCCCACAAAGTTAAGAACGCATCATAGGTGCTTTCATTGAGATCCTAGATCTCTCTAAAAAAAAGGTGTGGATTATCTTTGTCGCGGAAATTTATCCCTCAATCGGTTTCAGCAATACATTACGAAGCTTCAAGATGATAGATCAAGAATGAACCGCGAGAAGGAAAATTTTAAGAAATCATAAGAGAGAGGCAAGAGAAGCCAATCAAGAAGTGCTAGAAAATTCAGATTCTCCTATAACACAAAAATGGATCAAATTTAGAGGTTTTGAAGAAGGATCAAGTGCGAAGGAGCATTTCAGAGATTTTCTATGAGTGACGAATTTCTTGCGATTAGACGACAAGCAGAAAGAGCGATTGTATCCTCTCATCACAAGGCCATTGATGGGATGCCATTAAAGGAGAAAAGAAGAAAATATTGGAGTTAAAGGCTACAAGTTCTTGAAAATATCATTACACCTACAAGAGCAAAAAGGAGAGAGGTTGAGGCGGAGGCAAGCATTTAAGAAGAAGATGAATATCTTGATGAGTACAAGATTATTAGTTGTTAAAATCTTTGATTTATTATAGTTACCTGTTAGGAGTCATATTGTAGTTACCATATTAGGAGTCGTGTTTATATATGCTACTAGGAGTCGTGTTTATATATGTTACTAGGAGTCTTACTCATATTATGAGAAGTAATTGTATTAAAATTAAAGATTTTCTTATCGTGTAACTGTGATGCCTATATATTTAGGGCATTGCCCACATCAATAATAATATGAAAATCTCTTCTTCTAAAATTTTGATTTGGTATTAGAGCAAAAATCTTAATCCTAGACTCTTCTTCTTCAAAAACCCTAACCCTAGTTTTTCTTGCTTTAACCTCAAAAAAAGATTTACTATTCATGTGAACTGTAGAACAAGTAGCGTTCATTATGAACAATGTCGTGAACAATACGAGGTATTGTTCATCTAAAAAAACCTCAAATAGAAGCGTCGCTCTCCATTATCTCCTTGCTAACTGATCTCCAACCTGTCATGATCATCACAAACCCTAACCGACGTCAATTTCTACACCGTCCAAAGTCCTCTGCTGCTCCTACCGATTGGCACCTCTGCATCACTCGTCGACACTCCCTGCTGCTTCTTACTGCCTCAATATCGCCACTGATCATCTCCAATCATTTTCATAGCAACAACTGTAGTGTCTACGATCTCTATCATCTACTGTCGAGGCTTCTGTTGGTTCCTATCGTCTCTACTGAGTTAACTGTAATTATCTATTACTCGTATTGCACCAGCTATGATGATTTCTATTGCCTAACTCAAGGAAAAAAATTATTTATCAGTGACAAAGTTTGTGCATGTTTCTTGGTATTTACTTTATTTAGATTAAGAAATCTCCCAAAATCTCATCTTCTATTGAGTACTGAGTTTGAGAATCTCTTAGAACCGCATTTTCTACCATTACTGAGTTTGAGGATCTCTCAAAACCTCTCCTACTAAGTTTAAGAATCTCCAAAATCCCACTTCTACTGAGTTTGAAGATCGCCAAAACCTCTACTTCTACTGAGTTTGAGAAATTCTAAAATTCTAACTATATCTAAGGATCATGCAGTCTTCATGTTTTGATTGACAACTTTGACATCAATGCTTCAGCAGCGTGAAATCAATACTATCTTGATCAATGCTCCAATGTGGAATTAGCAGTGAGGCATTTAAACAGCGGTGTGAAAATTTATTTAGAATACGTTTTACTAGTATTTGTAACAAGTTGGGCATGATTGATACTATGCTCCAGCTTGAGGAAGAGTGTTAAAAGCTTTGATTATTATAGTTACCTATTAGGAGTCATGTTATAATTACCAGATTGAGTCGTGTTTCTATATGCTACTAGGAGTCATGTTTCTATATGTTATTAGGAGTCATACTCATATTATGAAAAGTAACTGTATTAGGATTACAGGTTTTGAGGTTTTCCTATCATGTAACTGTGATGCTATATATTTTGGTCATTGCTTACATCAAGAATAATATGAAAATCTCTTCTAAACTGACATTAGCTAAATAGTTATTCGAAAATCATGCTGTAAGTCAGGACACGGGTTCGACAACACAAGGCTGACAGCATACTATAACTACAAATGAATCACTATTTCTAGCTAGCAGTACAGTTTTCCTCTGAAAGAAGGCCATGAAATCAAACTAACACTTATAAATAGTAGGCCCCTGGACCTCCTAAAGGGCAACCCATTTTCACTCTCACAAACAGTTACTTCTCTTTGAGTGAGGAACAGACTTGAGCATCAGAGAAGGATCGTCGAAGCTATTCGACGGCCGGCCCCATACTGACTATTTTCTATCTTGCAGAATCTTCAACCAGAACCCCTCAAAATTAAGAACACATCAAGGGGAAGGGGAATTAGCAGAGGGAAGACTTGAGCAGCAAGAAACGGTGTTGATCCTTCCTCTTTCACCCACACGCGTCTCTTCCTCCATCTCCAAGACCCTACCCACTGGTCCCACCCACACCTTTACACCCAGTTCTAAAAATAAAAAAGAAAGAAACCCAAAACCACCCTAAAATTTCGTTTATTTTCATTGACTTCATAGTTTTTGTCTAAAGTGTCCAAATGGAACTAATGTTGAATGCTCATTAGGAGATTTTCTTCTTTAATTAGTTGATTTCACTTTTTAAGGTCAAATTGACTGATACAAGGCAAACGTCCAAATCTAAGTTATCTCTGCCAAAACCTCAATCCTTCATGGAAACTAAGGCATTTATTTTATCATCGGGTATATACCAGCTTTGGATTCTTAATGAATATTGATAATCTGCAAGCTAATAACATGGATGAACATATGGGAAAGAATATAGAAAACTCTATAAATATAAGTAAGATGAAAGGGGAAAAAAAGATAAAGGGCAAAGTCAGAGTATCAATTCTAGAAATTTGCAGTTATGAAAGATAATTGTCTTCAAAGAATCAAACTGTTTTAAGGGGGTGTTTGGTTGTTGCAAGTGGGCTGCAAGTGCAAAGCCCACTTGCAGTAACATTATTTCCAAAGTGTTTGGTTGAGGGCTAAAGTGCAAAGCCCACTTGCAGCCTAAAAAATTAATTTTATGGCTCCACGTGCAGCCACTTGCATCCCAAACAATTAATTTTGTGCCCCACTTGCAGACCCAATCAATTAATTTTGTGAGACACTTGCAAACTCACTTGCAAAGCCCACTTGTAGACTTATTTGCAAAAAAATTTTATTAATAGATTAATTTTTTTAACTATTAAATTAATGTTTTAAATTAGATTAAAGTTTTTTTATTATTATATTAAATTTTTTTATTAGATTAATTTTTTATTAGATTAAAGTTTTTCATTATTAGATTATTTTTTTTTATTAGATTAATGTTTTTTAATTATTAAATTTAATAATATTTAATATTATATTGCAATATTTAATATTAGGTAATGTATTTAATAATATTAAATATTAGATTAATGTTCTATAATTATTATATTTAATAATATTTAATATTTTAATTATTAGATTAATATTTTAATTTTTGATTAATATTTTTTGGTTATTAGATTAAAAAATTTATTATTAGATTAAGGGTTTTTTATTTAATTTAATTACTTGAATATATACTTATATCATGCAAATTCCACTTGTAAGCTCACAACGAAACACCGCAAGTGACGATATATTTTCTTACTTACACTTTCACATTACAAACCAAACACCGCAAGTGACGATATACTTTCCCACTTATACTTTCATATTACCAACCAAATACTTGAAAACTTAAGCAAAACCCACTTGCAATTGCAAAAGAGTTTTGCAATTACCACTTACGACTTGTGACACTTACAGCCCACTTGCAATAACCAAACAGACCCTAAGAATCAACCATATAGCTAAGATTATTCTCATTATATTCTCAAAGTACATCTGAACATGTATGTGTATGTTAAGCATTTGAAATAAATTCTAGGGCATGGAAAAAGTGTCACAAACCATATCATAGATTATCTCTTGGCGCCATCTATCTATTCGAGGAACCAATAACCTTCCTGCAAAATGACGGCACATAGTTTAACATAAAAGTATAGAATATAAACAAGACTGGTAATAAGAAAGAACGATTACATGAACTGAAGTTTCACAAATTAAAGTACCTGATCTAGATCTTTTCAAATTAAGTAACTCAGGCGAGGTCACAGATAATTTTTAACCTTATCTCGAGTCAACGGAGATTCCTACACAAGAAAAGGTGATAATTACTTTTTAGTCTTGTCCCGAGTCAATGGAGATTCCTAAACCCAAAAAAACAAAACAAAAAAAAGAAAATTAAATATTAATGGTGATTTATAGAATTCTTTCCAAATATTAAGTATAAGGGGAAAATAATTTTATGCCAAAGTTTGAAGCTGATTTCTTTTTGTATACGCGTAGTTTCAAAATTATGTATATAGCCAAAATCCGCTTTCCACTCAAAAAGTTGCCAAGTATTATGAGTTGTATCATACGATGTTCAAATTGAATCATTTACCCATGGGTATAAAAGTAAATATGAAATTAACTGGGTATAAATTAAATTTGAAAACCAACGGCATATATGTCCTAGTCAAAAAATAATACAATATTATTTTGTCAATGTAAAATATTTGTTTCTAGTTTTAATAATTTTATAATATTCCATGGATAAACTTTAATTGTTAATTTATTACATTATATCTTTTAATGTAAGAATATGTTTGTACAATAATTTTATTCTTTTTAATGTGATATAGTTTTTATTTCTTTTTATTTTATAATATGTAATAAAATAATTAACAAGAGAAAATTAAATATTTCTTGATCTGTCACCTCAATGAGTTTAGGGAGAATATGCTATACTTCACCAACAAATATTATAATTAGCAAGAATGTTATATCTAATTTAAATATGCTACACCACAAAAATATATTATTTAACACAAGAATATGCTATAACTAGAACAAACATGCTATTATTAGCAATTATCTACTATAGTTAGTAAATATATTATACGTAGCATGATAATTGAAAGCGTGTCTTATTCCAAGCCTTATAATATCCCAATGAGTATATCTATACACATAATGAAATAAGAACAATCATACAACACGCGATTGCTAAAAAAAAGTTACAAATAAGTAATAATTAAATAACTAATAAACAATAGTGATCCATATGTTAATTGTAACATGTATTATTATGTTAAGATTGTGCTTGTTATGGATATTTTCATACAAGTAGGATGACTATGTTGTGTTTGTTAGCACCTATTTCTTAATGGTCGTTTAGTATAGCATATTTTAATTAACTATAGCATATCAAAGTATTTAATAACTTATTTATGTTCATTATAGTTTATTATTTTAGTTATAGCATATTTCTAACCATTATAACATATGTGTATCTATAGTGAATTTCTATATACTATAACATATTTGTGTATATTATAGCATATTTCTAATAGCTATGTTGCACCAACATGTGTTGGAGGGCATGTGCCTGTCCGATACATATCTACACTAACACATGCGAGAGGTACTTAGTGGACACATTTATATCTAACACGTCCAAAACACTTCCACTCTTGACTAGCTTGCACAGTTAGATTCATAATTTGGTGATTGAGCCTCCATTTAAAAAAAACCACTCTGTTGCAATTAATATATATTATTTCAAGTTTCTAAAAATCAAATTTTAGACTATTTTAACTTTCTCACCCATCCATCAAATAGCCATAAAATGGACGCTTGAAAGTACTGAGTTATTAAGCTTAACAGTCTAGAATGTTTCAAACATAGGAAAAATTATTTTTCAAGGGTTTTAAAGTTTTTAAATCATGTTTTCAAATATAGACCAATTCTGATATATATCGGCATTGTCAAGGTACCCGGTACAATATTGACCATATGGTAGCAGCCGATTGGGGCTGATTTTCGATAGTGACAACTGATATTGGTGATATTAATACTAAAAACTATTAGCCCAACACTGGTACCAATACTGAAATTTTAAACCACATTCAGACTATGATCCACGTGTTGGGTTTTCAATTTGTAGTTTTCAAGCCATAAATCAATAAAACTCTATTTTCATTTGTCTATTTTTAGGCCACTTGATGCACATGTAAGAAGTTTCGAAAACATTTGACTTTTGTTTTGGGTCATTTTAAATGATTTAGATCATGTTGAATGGTTTTGAATCTTTCGATCTTCCATTTTAGTTGCATAGTATATATTTTTCACGTAATAGGATTTATACTCAAATCCTATAAGACTCTGAGTCAAACTCTACAAAACACACAAACATATAATTTATTATTTTATTCGTTTTATTATCGTGTCCAACATTAATCAATATCATCGGGTTTTTTTATGATTTTGTGTATGAGTGTCTTGTCGTGTACGTGTCTATGTCCATGTCTATCCAATGTAGTCTAATAGATATAGCATTTATGTTTCCACTATAGCACATTTGAAACTAGTATACTACTAAACATTATAGCATATTTGGAGGGAAAATAACATACTATAAACCATTATGGCATCTTATTTGGCAATAATAGCATATTTTGTGTAGCATAGCATGTTTTATTTCAGCATAGCAGCTTTTGACTCAGTATGGTATAATAGATTAGTGTTATCAACTTGACAAATTTTGCAGTTTTCATAAAGTATGGCTAAAACTTCATACAACATAGATATTACAGTCTAAATAGATCTACATGGCCATTTAAAATGCTGATCATAGAAGACTGCTACCAAATCTATATCCTTTCATGTATTTTCTTTAGTTTGTATACAGCCCAAAATAGAAGTAAAGATTTGTAATATGTGCGTTTAGATCTATTTTCCAGGTACACGACAAACGATTCATATCAAACACACCCGAAGACTAAAATAATTTTGTCTGGAATAGTCACCTTGCAAGTTCTTTTGTTGTCTACAATTGCATTACACCTCTGACATTCAAAAGGTCAGATGTCTTGCAGTCACAACAGAATGAGTTGTGATATCAAGCTTTCAAATTGTGACTCAATAACTGTGGGAGAATCGCCAAGGTTTCATCTATGGCATAAACTTCTAGTTGAGACGGAATATATGATAAGTTGGTCGGTTCTTTATAGAGTTTCCTCAACTTTGAGT
Organism: Agave tequilana; assembly: GCA_038442645.1. Taxonomy (NCBI): domain Eukaryota; kingdom Viridiplantae; phylum Streptophyta; class Magnoliopsida; order Asparagales; family Asparagaceae; genus Agave; species Agave tequilana. The sequence goes on along the minus strand of JAVJIF010013965.1, from coordinate 109,057 downwards.
TATGCTCCAAACCCATGGCCATATTAATGGGAAAAATTCCCGGATAATATTGAAGACCATTACAGACTTACAGTGAAGATGAGACGATGTTGTCTCAGACTATATAAATGAAAATAAATGTGAAATCTTAATCATTATGAATTGAAATATGCTGAAACAATATATTATGTCTTATTACATACAAAGGAAATTGTTAAAAAGTCTTGAGCCAAAGTGGAAATGAACAAAAATCTTCATGGTCAAAAATAATTTAATTATGATAGATCTTCCATCGTATTATATATGCACATAAAACTTTCCATGTGTTAGAAAAATTCAAATCTGCTTCAAAATGATGGAATAAAGTGGTTGAAACCTATGTTCTCTTGGAAACATCCAATATGCCCTAGAAAATATGATCGAAAGTGTAACAGCCGTTCCTAATTAATCCAGATTCACATCTTTAAAAAAAAAAAAATTTAAAATAAAATAAATTCTTTCACAATTAGGTTGAGAAGAGTTAAAAATTTTAGTTGGAGAAATACAGTAGGAATACATAATATCTACATACGTATATATTATGATATATAAATATATTTATGTATAGGGATGGATACATAGGGATTTAGACAAAGGTTGTTAATACTATAAGTTATAAGGGGGGATTTTGCATAATTCCTATAGAGATTTCTTAAGGACCTCATTAAAAATCAAAACAGTTTTTAATACCACTTTGTGTTGTGCTGGAGAGATTTAAGAGAGGGTGGGTCAACGTGGAAGCAAGATGAGAGACCTGGGGAAGAGAGTTCATGAGGTGGCATGAGAAGGATTAAGACCTTACTTTTTGGGAAGAAGTAAAGCAACCATCTCTCTCCTCAAGCCTAACTCTGGAAAAAATTCTCCTTCTCTTCTTTCCCCTTCCCTTTTATTTTTCTCTCCTCTCTTTTCTTTTCTTTCTTCCCCTCTCCAGCAAGCGCAGCAGCAACCGAAGAGGGGAGGCAGGGGGCTTGGCAGGTGGGGGAAGCCCAGCCAAGCGCGCGCAGGGGGCGCGGCAGGCGGCTGCAAGAGCGCGCGAGCGCGCGCTGCGGCAGGCGCGCTGCAGCGCGCGCGAGCGCACGCTGCAGGGCGAGCGCGCGCTGCAAGCGAGCGCGCGCTGCAGGCGAGGGCGCAAGAGAGAGAGAGAAAGGGTTCGGGGCTGAGTTCGGGGAGGAGTTGGGGAGGTCCGTACAGCCGGATCTCGCATTAATAGATCAAGAAAACAGATTTTTAAACAAAGGTAAAACACGAACTTTGCTTAATTTAGATTGTGCTTGATGCACCAAAATTGATTATTAGGCCTATTTTGTTTAGGGCTTCAATTCGGGGAGTGGAATAGGCGAAATTCTCCACCGGGGCACTCGTCGGAAGCAAGGTGAGTAAACTAGAGAATAAACAGGTGAGATTATAGTATCGTTAAATCCAAACGAATGGAACATGAGGCCGGTTAGGAATTAGGAAGGATTCATATGTAGACCGAGTAAATATTCGAACCCTTTAGTATTATGGAATTGATGTTATTCTTGCATTGTACATGCTAGAGTCATGGGTCTTTTAGGAGAAATCTTATATTGATCAAGTTTATGTTGTTCCTCATGATTATGAAATAGAATCAATATGTATGTGTGTGGAATTCTAAATACGGCACTACATCGACAAACTTGAGGTGATGCATAGTCATATATGTAATATTTTAGATCCAACCTATCTAGATTTATGTTAACTCTTGATATGGTAATAATCCTATCTAGATTTATGTTAATCCTATGTAACGTGGCTTTTGCATATCATAAGGATTAGTACATGTGTAGATACATGCAAGTAGCCGATATAAAACTACTTTGTTATTGCATACGATATAAATACCATGTGTACATGTGTATGAAAATTTTATCATGCGTGTTATGTTGTTTTCCGGAGGAAGGGATCGGCTGGAGCCGGTAGGAGGGGGAGACGGAGGTTTATTATTATACATATGTAATCATAAGGAGGAAGGGGCCGAGCAAGAACCGGCAGGAGGGGGAAGACGGTGACAACTGTGTTATAAATATATATGTACGTATTATATATTACTTGGAGGAAGGGACCGAGCGAGAACCGGCAGGAGGGGGAAGACGGTGACAACCACATTATGTATATGCATGTATTATATATATATTACTCGGAGGAAGGGGCCGAGCAAGAATCCGGCAGGAGGGGAAAGACGGTGACAACTGTAATTGTCTCTATTTTGTGCTGAATGTAACGATGCTAAACCTAAATAAAGAAGTATGTAAGCCTAAATAAAATTCATGGTAGTTGAGACATCTATCTTAAATCTTAGAAGTATGTGAGCCTAAATAAAATTCATGATAGTTGAGACATCTATCTTAAATCCTAGAAGTATGTGGGAGTAAGACGGGAAATCCTTTAATAACTACAGGTGTCAACTTAAAACCTATTGATATAAGAAATTGAATTAGCAAATTTTTTTGATTTGTTTACTCACTGAGCTGTTAAGCTTATTCCATTCTTTTTTTTACAATTTCAGGTTCGGACAGAGGTAAGAGGCCAATTTAGACTCTGAAATCTTAAGAAAACGGATTGATCGACTCTCCCATGCTTTACTTGTGGTCAATCGTCTCTTCTTGTAATTTTGTTTACTTTTGTAGTACTTATTGTATGTATATGAGAACTTGATCTATGTGTAAGTAGTTTTGGATGTTATTACTGAAATCTAAGCCTTATGTGTGTGGCCATTAGACACAAGAACTTGAAATGTAAACTTGGTAGCGATGATGAAGGAAACTAGACCTTGCCATGGATGATGTTATGTATTGTTGGGATGAATGTCGTGACTCCTCATGGAACATAATTAGTGAATGTGAAGAAATGTGATGATGAATTCCTTTTTATGTTGATAAGTAGGCCAAGTACGCCGAAATGTGATGTTGGTGATGTTTAGGCCATTGTGGGCCAATATTGTTGTTATTGTAGCATGGCATAATCCATATTTTAGGGGAGGTGCTGTCAAAAATTTCAAGAAAATTTTGTTTTGTTAGCCTAATACTATAATTAGAAGCTGGGACAGTTACAGTTGGTATCAGAGCGAGGTTGTTAGTTTAGATAAATAGATCGAGTATGGACTAATTGTATGGTTGTATGCACATTACATGTATGTTGGTGGGAGCAATAGGGAGGTTACTATAAGACCGTGGAATTTTAGGTATATGGGTTCCCTGAAATGTGTGATATTCACCTGTTCTCCTACGTTCTAATCCGGGTACCCGCATACTCTGGTTTGAACGGATCCTACGAGGGGTGCGGGCCTATCGTGTGGATCTTCAGTGGTATGGGACACTGAGATTGGGGAGCAAGTAAAAATCAGACAAGTCAGAGGTAACTCAACTGGAAGACACCTGAATTCTGTAAAATAATTGCAAGTTTTTCGATTGATATATATATATATATATATATGCATGGTTAATCTACCATATTTTGAGGATTTGGGAAGGTAAATAATCTAATATGAAACTTTATCCTTACAGATGGGAGATTCTGATATGCCAGAGTTGTCATCCGAGAGCTCAGTGACGGAAAGTCAAAGTTGGATTGCAAATAGCATGGACTGGGATTACGAGTTCGATGAAACTGATCCAAAAACTATCTTTAGTGGACCCAAGGGTAGTGCCAATATGATGGGAGTAGTAGGACGCAACAATAAGAATACCATCAGGGATGCCAAAAGTATTATAAGAAACATGCCAGGGATTGAGGACCAGGAAGTCGCATCCGATGCTGAGGTGGAGTCCCTGGGAAGATGTTTTATGGGGGTATTTGGTGGAATTCTAATTGGGCTGAAGATATGGATCTATATGATGATCATGAGTACTGGAGATGCGAGGATGACAGTATAATGGAAGAAGAAGAAGACCCCGAGGAAGAGGATCCAGAAGAAGACCCCGAGGAAGAGGATCCTGAAGAAGATCCAGAGGAAGGAGTCCATAAGGGGGAAGCCTCAGCAGACGATAGTATGGACAAAAGCTTCACTGACTCAAACACCACTCCATGAATTCTGGGTCTAGTACATAGTATTTTGGGAGAATGAATATTTTGTGCTTGCATGTTTAGGACTTTGGAAAGGGTCTTGTATGCTTGTAAACAAAATGCGCAGAAATGGCGTATCTTAGTATGTGCACTTGCATCTTTTGTATGAATATAAGCATTCCATGTAAATCTTGTAACAAAAATATTTTGAAGTTATAATAGTAGTGATATTTGGTATATGAAACTTTCCGTATTTTAAAGAATTTTGTTGATAACAAGAACTGTTAAATTTTCTAGGTATTGATGGATCTAAATTTTCCTCCACCGGATACTAATTCTGAAGGAAATGCCCCACCCCACAGTACGGTCGGGAGTGTCCACCCTCCGACCAATCACGAGACTATGATGGATCGATTCAATACCGACCAGAGAGCCCCTGATAGAATACCAGATTGGTTGATGCAGTTAACAACTATAAACAATCCACGCAGGGCTCTAGAACAATTTCAAAAGTTGAACCCCCCGCCATATAAAGGAGGAGCAGACCCAATACAAGCGGAGGAGTGGCTTCGTCAAATTAGCAAAATACTAGACGTTATGGAATGTACCGAGGATCAAAGGGTATCTTTCACTTCCTTTATGTTCCAAGACGAGGCGGAACGTTGGTGGGAGATGGTTAAAACTCGAGCCAAGTCCTTGGGAGAAGAAATTTCTTGAAAATTCTTGGTCAAAAAGTTCAATGAGAAATACATACCAGGAGTAGTGAGGGACAAGCTCGCAATGGAGTTTCAAGAATTAAAACAAAATCTAATGACGGTGAACCAATATGAAATCAAATTCACCCAATTATCAAGATATGCTGGTAAGTTGGTGTCTGAAGAAGAAGACAGAACAAAAAGGTTTGTACGGGGTTTGAGGCCAGAAATCAGAAGCCAACTGGTCCCATTCCAACTACAAATTTATAGTCAGGCTGTAGAGAAGGCTCTAGAAGTTGAAAGAGACCTGCAAGAAAATCAGGATGTAAGAACTAAAGAGTTGCCATCCGCCAAACGCTTCCGATATCTCAGCACACCAAGAATTGGATCAACCAACTTCAGGTTCGGCGGAGGAACTGGACCTTCATCAACACCAACTCCGAGAACGATGATAGACTCGTGGCCCATGAATGCAAGGTCCTTCCAAAACTCACCACACATTTTATCCATGTCAAAATTTTGCGGGAGGAACGTGGTGTCCTCGATGCAACCGCAATCATACCGGAAGCTGCTTAGCAAATAAGCAATGTTTTGCCTGCGGTCAACTGGGCCACATGAGGAGGGATTGTCCGACACTACGTGGACATTCTGGTGCTGTTAGGGGGACGGGCAGGCAGACCGCAGGCATTGCCCCAACAGCCGGAACATCGGGAGCTTTTCGGCGATCTGTCAACACATTTCGACCAGCCATGACGCAGGCTTCAGTACAACAACCTAGGGCCCAAGGAAGAATGAATGCTTTAACCCAACAGGAAGTCCGGGCGTCTAATACAGTGGTTGAAGGTACTATTTGCTTATCTGGAACAATTGCTCGAGCATTATTTGATTCCGGTGCTACACATTCGTTCATTTCTTCATCTTTTGCCTCAAAAATTACTAAAATACCTGAACCCTTGAGTTTTCAACTGGTGGTGTCCACTCCAGTAGGCACAACATTGACCACTGATGCATACTATAAAGGATGTGAAATTACCATAGGAGAAATGAACGCACAAGCAACCTGATCAAACTAGGAGAGATGGAATATGACATCATCTTGGGAATGGATTGGTTGTCAACATACATGCACATGTAGACTGTCGTCTAAAGAAAATAATCTTCAAAATGCCGGGGGCCCCAGAATATATGTTTGAAGGGACAAAGAATAAAATAAGCATTCCCGTGATTTCAGCTTTAAAGGCCACCAAATTATTGCGACATGGATGTCAAGGATTTTTGGCAACATTGTTAGCTAAGGAAAAAGAGGAAGTTAGAATTGAAGACATAGCAGTTGTAAGAGAATATCCTGATGTGTTCCCCGAGAATTTACCAGGCTTACCCCCTGATAGGGAAGTAGAATTCTCTATTGATCTCCTACCTGGAATAGGGCCTATATCGAAGGCTCCCTATAGAATGGCACCAGCAGAGATGAAAGAATTGAAGGAACAATTAGAAGAATTATTAGGCCTGGGATTTATTCAGCCAAGTGTATTACCCTGGGGTGCTCCTGTGCTATTTGTAAAGAAGAAGGATGGAAGCATGAGACTGTGTATAGATTACCGGGAGTTGAATAAAGTCACTACCAAAATCGATATCCACTCCCGAGAATTGATGATCTTTTTGATCAACTTCAGAGTACCAGTGTATTTTCTAAAATAGATCTAAGATCTGGATACCATCAATTGAAGATCAAATCAGAGGATGTATCTAAGACAGCCTTTAGAACCAGATATGGGCATTATGAATTTTTGGTAATGCCATTTGGACTGACCAATGCCCCGGCAGCATTTATGGATTTGATGAATAGAATCTTTCAGCCTTACCTGGACAAATTTGTAGTGGTATTCATTGATGACATACTAATCTACTCAAGAAACACGGAGGAACATGAAAAGCATTTGAGGATAGTATTGCAATTATTGAGGGAAAAACAACTTTATGCAAAATTTAAAAAGTGTGAGTTTTGGCTAGAAAAAGTTAGATTCCTCGGTCATATCATTACTAAAGAAGGAATATATGTGGACCCGGCAAAGATAGAAGCAATTGAGAATTGGCCTCGACCCACCAATGTCTCAGAAGTACGGAGTTTCTTAGGATTGGCAGGGTATTATCGAAGATTTGTAGAAGGATTTTCTAGGATTGCGGCACCATTATCACAATTGACCAAGAAAAATCTCAGATTTCATTGGGGAGAAAGTCAGGAGAATAGTTTTCAAGAATTGAAAAATAAGCTAACTTCGGCCCCAATCCTAGCCATGCCCTCTGGAACTGAAGGATATGTTATATACAGTGATGCATCAAAGTCAGGGCTGGGGTGTGTATTAATGCAGCATGGTAGGGTAATTGCATATGCCTCCAGACAACTTAAAAATCATGAGAAGAATTATCCGACCCATGACTTGGAACTGGCTGCAGTTATATTTGCTCTAAAGATATGGCGACACTATCTATATGGTGTATCTTGTGATATATATACGGATCATAAAAGCCTGAAGTACATATTTACCCAAAGAGAATTGAATATGCGTTAAAGAAGATGGTTGGAACTAATGAAAGATTATGATTTGACCATTCATTATCACCCTGGGAAAGCCAACATAGTGGCAGATGCTCTTAGTCGCAAATCGGGGGGATCTTTAGCTACACTATTAACTCAACAGGTCAGTTTATTAAAAGAGATAGAAAGGATGCAGATAGAGATTCAATCAAAAGAAACCATAATGGGAAATAGTCAGATGAATCAAGTTAGAGTTGGATTTGATCTTCATGATAAGATCCAACAGGCACAACAGAATGATGAACAGACAGCTAAGAATATCGAGAAAGTGCAAAAAGGTGAAACACAATATTTTGTCATTAATAAAGGATTACTGATGAAAAAGGGAAGCCGAGTATATATACCCCCAGACTTCGAACTCAAGGAGCAAATATTGAGGGAAGCCCATTGCACCCCTTACACAAAACACCCTGGGGCAACCAAGATGTATCAAGATCTGCGAGCAAATTTTTGGTGGGAAGGGATGAAGGATGACATAGCCAGGTTCGTGCAGAAATGTTTAATATGCCAACAAGTTAAAGCGGAACATAAGAAGCCCCCGGGACTGCTAATGCCACTCCAAGTTCCTGAATGGAAATGGAATCACATTACCATGGATTTTGTGACAGGACTTCCCAAATCCCCTCGTGGACATGATGTTATATGGGTGATAGTTGATCGACTCACAAAGTCCGCGCATTTCTTACCCATTCGAATAGATTACTCAATGGATAAGTTAGCGCAAGTCTATCTCCAAGAGATAATTAGAATTCATGGAGTGCCCGAAACTATTGTGTCGGATCGAGACCCTCGGTTCCAGTCTAGGTTCTGGGTCAATCTATCTAAAGCCCTGGGAACCAAGCTACACCCTAGCACGGCAGCACACCCACAAACTGATGGACAGTCCGAAAGAACTATTCAAATATTAGAGGATATGCTAAGAGCATGTACCTTAGATTTTGGGGGCAATTGGGAGAAGTACCTGCCATTAGTAGAGTTCGCATATAACAACAGCTATCAGTCCACTATAGGAATGCCACCCTTCGAAGCTTTATATGGAAGAAAGTGTAGATCACCAATTTGCTGGGAAGAGATGGGAGATCGAAGGTTACTAGGACCAGACATGGTCCAAGAGACTACAAAAAGATCCGGATAATAAGGAAGAGAATGAAGGCAGCTCAGAGCAGACAAAAAGCATATGCAGACCAACGCCGGAGACCCTAGAATTTACTAAAGGAGACAGTTTTTCTCAAGGTATCCCCAATAAAGGGGGTAATGCGCATTGGCAAAAGAAACAAGTTAGGACCCCGGTATGTTGGACCTTTTGAGATATTAGAAAGAATTGGACCTTTGGCCTATCGGTTAGCCTTACCACCCGAAATGGAGAAAGTGCATAACGTGTTCCATGTGTCGCAGCTAAGGAAATACATATCGGATCCCAATCATGTCCTTAAATATTCGCCACTACAAATTCAAGAAGACCTTCTTACGTGGTGGAGCCAGTGCAAATTCTTGACCGAAAGGAGAAACAATTGAGAAATAAAACGATTCCCTTAATAAAGGTATTATGGAGAAGTCAAAAGATTGAAGAAACTACATGGGAACCGGAAGAAGAAATGTAAAAGTCTCACCCGCTATTGTTTCAAGGTACGTTAAGTTTCGGGACGAAACTCCTTTGAGGAGGGTAGAACTGTAACAGCCATTCCTAATTAATCCAGATTCACATCTAAAAAAAAATTAACATTAAAATAAATTCTTTCACAATTAGGTTGAGAAGAGTTAAAAATTTTAGTTGGAGAAATACAGTAGGAATACATAATATCTACATACGTATATATTATGATATATAAATATATTTATGTATATGGATGGATACATAGGGATTTAGACAAAGGTTGTTAATACTATAAGTTATAAGGGGGGATTTTGCATAATTCCTATAGAGATTTCTTAAGGACCTCATTAAAAATCAAAACAGTTTTTAATACCACTTTGTGTTGTGCTGGAGAGATTTAAGAGAGGGTGGGTCAACGTGAAAGCAAGATGAGAGACCTGGGGAAGAGAGTTCATGAGGTGGCATGAGAAGGATTAAGACCTTGACTTTTTAGGAAGAAGTAAAGCAACCATCTCTCTCCTCAAGCCTAGATCTGGAAAAAATTCTCCTCTTCTTTCCCCTTCCCTTTTATTTTTCTCTCCTCTCTTTTCTTTTCTTTCTTCCCCTCTCCAGTAGGCGCAGCAGCAACCGAAGAGGGGAGGCAGGGGGGCTCGGCAGGTAGGGGAAGCCCAGCCAAGCGCGCGCGCAGGGGGGCGCGGCAGGCGCGCTGCAAGAGCGCGCGGAGCGCGCGCGGCAGGCGAGCGCGCGCTGCAGGCGAGGGCGCAAGAGAGAGAGAGGGGTTCGGGGCTGAGTTCGGGGAGGAGTTGGGGAGGTCCGTACAGCCGGATCTCGCATTAATAGATCAAGAAAACAGATTTTTAAACAAAGGTAAAACACGAACTTTGCTTAATTTAGATTGTGCTTGATGCACCAAAAATTGATTATTAGGCCTATTTTGTTTAGGGCTTCAATTCGGGGAGTGGAATAGGCGAAATTCTCCACCGGGGCACTCGTCGGAAGCAAGGTGAGTAAACTAGAGAATAAACAAGTAAGATTATAGTATCGTTAAATCCAAACGAATGGAACATGAGGCCGGTTAGGAATTAGGAAGGATTCATATGTAGACCGAGTAAATATTCGAACCCTTTAGTATTATGGAATTGATGTTATTCTTGCATTGTACATGCTAGAGTCATGGGTCTTTTAGGAGAAATCTTGTATTGATCAAGTTTATGTTGTTCCTCATGATTATGAAATAGAATCAATATGTATGTGTGTGGAATTCTAAATACGGCACTACATCGACAAACTTGAGGTGATGCATAGTCATATATGTAATATTTTAGATCCAACCTATCTAGATTTATGTTAACTCTTGATATGGTAATAATCCTATCTAGATTTATGTTAATCCTATGTAACGTGGCTTTTGCATATCATAAGGATTAGTACATGTGTAGATACATGCAAGTAGCCGATATAAAACTACTTTGTTATTGCATACGATATAAATACCATGTGTACATGTGTATGAAAATTTTATCATGCGTGTTATGTTGTTTTCCGGAGGAAGGGATCGGCTGGAGCCGGTAGGAGGGGGAGACGGAGGTTTATTATTATACATATGTAATCATAAGGAGGAAGGGGCCGAGCGAGAACCGGCAGGAAGGGGAAGACGGTGACAACTGTGTTATAAATATATATGTACGTATTATATATTACTTGGAGGAAGGGGCCGAGCGAGAACCGGCAGGAGGGGGAAGACGGTGACAACCACATTATGTATATGCATGTATTATATATATATTACTTGGAGGAAGGGGCCGAGCGAGAACCAGCAGGAGGGGGAAGACGGTGACAACCACATTATGTATATGCATGTATTATATATATATATACTTGGAGGAAGGGGCCGAGCGAGAACCGGCAGGAGGGGGAAGACGGTGACAACCACATTATGTATATGCATGTATTATATATATATTACTCGGAGGAAGGGGCCGAGCAAGAATCCGGCAGGAGGGGAAAGACGGTGACAACTGTAAATTGTCTCTATTTTGTGCTGAATGTAACGATGCTAAACCTAAATAAAGAAGTATGTAAGCCTAAATAAAATTCATGGTAGTTGAGACATCTATCTTAAATCTTAGAAGTATGTGAGCCTAAATAAAATTCATGGTAGTTGAGACATCTATCTTAAATCCTAGAAGTATGTGGGAATAAGACGGGAAATCCTTTAATAACTACAGGTGTCAACTTAAAACCTATTGATATAAGAAATTGAATTAGCAAATTTTTTGATTTGTTTACTCACTGAGCTGTTAAGCTCATTCCATTCTTTTTTTTTACAATTTCAGGTTCGGACAGAGGTAAGAGGCCGATTTAGACTCTGAAATCTTAAGAAAACGGATTGATCGACTCTCCCATGCTTTACTTGTGGTCAATCGTCTCTTCTTGTAATTTTGTTTACTTTTGTAGTACTTATTGTATGTATATGAGAACTTGATCTATGTGTAAGTAGTTTTGGATATTATTACTGAAATCTAAGCCTTATGTGTGTGGCCATTAGACAAAAGAACTTGAAATGTAAACTTGGTAGCGATGATGAAGGAAACTAGACCTTGCCATGGTTGATGTTATGTATTGTTGGGATGAATGTCGTGACTCCTCATGGAACATAATTAGTGAATGTGAAGAAATGTGATGATGAATTCCTTTTTATGTTGATAAGTAGGCCAAGTACGCCGAAATGTGATGTTGGTGATGTTTAGGCCATTGTGGGCCAATATTGTTGTTATTGTAGCATGGCATAATCCATATTTTAGGGGAGGTGCTGTCAAAATTTTCAAGAAAATTTTGTTTTGTTAGCCTAATACTATAATTAGAAGTTGGGACCGTTACAGAAAGTCTATCCCGATGAGGATGGATCAAACCATCTAAGGTGCAAGTCAAATGGTGTATCTCACTCCATCTCTTAGATGCAAGTAGACTTGGGATAGATTTAAATCACTTCAAAATTATCTTAGACTAAAAAAGGGAGGTGATCAGATTATCCACAGGAACTGTAGCACAATTCAACTCAAAAAACTCAAAGGACTGAAACAATGTATCAGCCTAGCATTGAGCAAATAATTATTTCCTTAACTGCATAGATATATACATATGTTAAGATTCCCTTGACGGACATGATGTAGGCACGTACATAAAGATCAGTTAGTCCACCACTACATTTCCAGGGCACATGCAAATGTTGCACCCCCCCCCCCCCCCCCAAAAAAAAAAAAAAAACCCCTAGAAGTAATCTCCAACATACCACTTTTCTCACATTATAATAGTAGAGATATAATGCTTCACGTGAAGAAAAGAAGATAATGAGATCGATTCATTTGCTCTCATTCATTATTTGTATTCTAATCTGGGAGCAATAGTCTTTCAAAGAAGGATTACCTCAAAACCTCAGATAAAATGCTTTCATTGTGCCTGTGAAATGGTGACAAATGGAGTTCATGCTGAGTTAATGGCTATTAAAAGTCAAATTGAAAAGGTTCCTCGCCTTTCAAAGAGTCAGGAAGAAGATGCTCCATTAAGTGACAAATGAAGTGTAGCAATGAATTTGAAAATATTCTAATGAAAGGCAAACAGAGATTTAATTGGTCATAGTTTAGAGTAAAGTTTGGATTCCCTTCCAACAAATCTAGCCAGCTCAAAATCCAAATTGGGAGAAGCTCGTTAAAGAAACAAATAAGGAAGATGAAATAAAAAGGGAAGAAAAGTTTTTAAAAAAAATCTGGACAGAATGTGCAAAGCTCGCATGTGAACACAAGCAAAACTTTAAACCAAGAACCTAACAAGGATTGATCATTATAATAGTAATGAGTAGAGAGTCTGATTATTTTGTCTCGTAATTTTTATTTTGTAATTTTTATTTCGTTTTTTCCGCGTAATGTCGTACTTCTTTTTTTTATTAATAAATTTTCTTTACCAATCCCAAAATCTTGGGTTGAAGGCTTTGTTATTGTTGTCACACACACACACACACACACACACACACACACACACACACACACACACACGCACACGCAATGGGTTTTACTAGCGCAATCAACCTAGTAACAAGAGATACATTAAAAGATGACTTACGTGTTCAACGATTCACCCTCTCTATTTCTCTCCAGTGCTTCAATCGAACTAGTAACTATCAAGGAGGGCAAAGGGAACTCTTGTGGCGTCGATATCTCACATATGTTTCTTTTTAATGAGATTTCTCTCTTCTTAATTGCGGTTAGATTAGGAAAGCAAGGGATTTTGGTATGAACCAAAAGGGATTGGAAGAATTTGGAGTATTAAAGTAATAGGTTTGATATTAAAATTGAAAACCCAATAAACCTAAAATTTTGAACCATGTTGGTTGTTATTTCGGCGATATATATCGGGGTTGATATATCGGCTAATACCACAAACATTCCAAACGATAGGACCATTTTCCTTTTCCACCTTATCATATTAGAAAAGCCTGAAAACTGATGCCTCGACTGAATTCAGATGTTAACTGATATTTAAAACATTGTGCATTATTATCAATTCTTGGGACTTAACATCAGTGTCTTTTCTATAGATTTTATGGGAGGCTAAGTGCACGTTGTTGCCCTGAGTTGCACCAAATTGAAATCGACAATCGACAGCACTTACTTTCTATCCAGTCATAAAATATTTCTCGAGTGCAGCCTTTGAAATTCTTAACCATTGGTGAACACAGGTATTCTTTAATTCAAAAGACAATTTCAAAACTAGCCAATCAGAGTAGAAAACAACATTAGCAACTCTCCCAAATATTAGCTCATTTAGAGTGGAAACTAGTGTTACAAGGACACATGAGATGGGTGTCAACTGTAGAAGACATGTGACACAATTGTCAATAGTTTGTGGGACCACAAGTATGGAAGGCTTCAAGAGTTGATAAGGAGACATTGCCATGGTTTATAGGTCAACATGCAAATATGTCAATGTACTCAAATATCAACATAGTCAACCAGTTCATGTTTTGATGAAATTGATATGGAGCTTTATTGAGACAGTTTTGAATTAATTATTAATATTCTTATTGACGAGGAAACATATCTTATATGATGATATGTTGTTGGAGGGTCTTTGACGATTTGTTGTTAATAATACTGAAAATACTTCAATATAATTTTTGGATTCATCTGCGGTACAATGGTTAGTGCATCAGAATGATGTTACACACTAACTGTATATAAATACTTGGTGTCACAAAATTTTCATCAAATAAACATCTCAGTAATTACTTGGATCCAACAATAGTACTTTGACAAAATCATACAATGATGAGAAGAAATGAGAATGAGGTTTCTGTACAAGAATCTGGCTAATTAAGAAAATGAATTATTTGTATAAGTTATCGGTTAATTCAATGACCTACCTGCAAATAGCTTGATCTCCAAACTGTCTTCCCTCTGCACATGTTTGCTGTTTTCTTCTCGGTCATTTGTGCTTCTGTTAAACCTTCACAGTGATTTCCCTGAGTAACATTGACAATAGGTCAGAAAGACCTTATTTTAACGCATTTATATCATGAAAATTCCATACGCATGATCTGCACATAAGAAAATATTGTTCCAATGACTTACATCTTGATTATCTGAAAGCTCTTCAATTCTCTTTCCAGTAATGTCAGATGCTTTGTCTGACTGAACTTCCACTGAACCGTCTGCATGAAATGCATGTTTAACAGAACATGGGATAGCAATTTTAAAGGATCCACTGCTTTTTTGTAAACCTATACTGTGCTCAGAATGATCAACCCCTTTTTTGTTGATTCTATCAGGAGAGGCAGGAGTAGATGTAGAGCACAACTGAAGGATGTAGTCATGCTTGGAACTTGGCTTGTTTGGCGAAGAAAGAAGAGTAGCTTCCTGAACGCTACCTGCAACCGGACTCTGAACATGCATGTGCCCAATTTGCTCAGCACCTCCTAGAGCATTGGTAAAATTATGTTCCACTGAAATAGATTTGTGGTCATTTTTAACCTCCAATCTGCTTTCCATTGCTTGATTACCTTTGCCTTTCCTCTTCTTATTTGGAGTCTTGCATAGTTTTCGAGCATCAAACTCAAGTAATGGTTCAAAAGGCTCATTCATGTCAACAATAGATGAATTAGCATCACTTTGTTTAGATTTCTTTCTCCCTAGTGAATCCTCTGAAACACCTGTATTATTTACTCCAATCTTTCCAAGACGATCCCGACTTCTCAATGCATAACCTTCCCGTCTGCTTCCAAGCTTATGATTTGAGTTATTCCTTTTTGCTGTCAGTAAATTGTTTGAAACCCTTTCTGCAGAAAAATTGGCTGAACTTACAGTGTGCTCATCATCTAATTTTCTTTCCTTGTCATTTGGTGAAGATTTAAGTGCAGTTTCAAGAACCATGTCTGTATTGACTGTCAAAGAATCTGCTCCCTTCCTGTTACAACATTTGCTCACTTCTGAATCCCCTTTACTATCTACTCTTATCCTTTGAGCATGACTAAGGGCAGAATCTGCCAGTTGCATCCCATATTTTGGATATAATAGTCTGCTTACATTTGGTGATAAACCAATCGAACCAATTTGAACTGCCATGCCTGCTGCGTTGGGAGTGCTATCATTATTTGCCTTTATTTGTGCACTAGCTGGTGGAGATTCAAATGACGCTTCCAGAGACAAACTCATTTTTCCTGTTAAAGAATCAGAATCCTTTCCAACAGAATCTTTTCTCAGTGGTGAATCCTCAGAAACACCTACAGCCTGCACTCTTATTATCTTCTCAGCTTTTTTCTGGCACCTTACAGCATGGTTATCCAGTAAATTGCATTGATGAAGATGCTCCTTCGGTGATAAATCAATTGAAACACCTTCAACAATCAAATCTATTGAATTTGAGGTTCTTTCATCATTCACCTTTCTTTCCTTGTCAATTGGCAAGTGAGCAACTGGATCAATATTCGCTGCAACAGACCTGGTCATATTGTCAGCCTTCTCAAGTTCAGTTTCTTTCCGCAATGAACTTTGCAAGCCTTGACCAGTCTCATCCTTCGACACACAAATCTTCTTTACAGTTAATGAATTAATATGGCTCATGACAACTCTGGATTTAACTTCTGATCTTTCACAGTCAACTCCATCATGCAATCCATTTCCTAGACAACTTGCTTCCTGAGCATGATCCGATGCATTGCCTCCACTATCACAGCAAATCCTATCAGTAGATACCATGCTATTTTCATGATGTTGGTTAATTTTATCGGTCTCAAGCTGTAACAGGGTTTCAACAGGTAAACTTGCATTTCCAACAGATGCATGGGTATCACTCATCTCTGTAGGGTCATGTAATGCAGCATTAATCGGACTACCACCATTGGGCTTTCCCGGAGCACAAGTGAAGTTTCTACTTGACAGATCATATCTCGAAGTAACATGCGCGGAGGTTAAAACGTCAAGTAAGATTGGAAGTCCACTTCTGGCACCCATAGTCGAATGCTCCGATTGCTCATCAACCCCCAAAGAGCTCACTGGAATAGTTGGAGAAGTGGGCTTGTTCCAAAATTCTCCATTGGCGTAGTGATCCCAATTAAATGGAAATCCAACCAAGAAACAACGTGAAACCTGTTAATTCAAAAAAAAAAATCATCGAAAAGATGCAACAATGTGCAATGCTATTAGGAACAAAACAAATAACAGCAAATTAAACCTCAGGAGGGATTCCATTGTGATGAGTGCGGGGTTTGTTAATGAAGCCCTGAATCCTCACAGTGATCCCATCCGCAGTCTCGACGGTGTAGGCGTCATACCGCCTCACAATCGGCGCAGAAGTGAAGACTCTCGTCACATGTCTCCTGAGTGAAAATAAGCAAGAAGAAAGTTGGGAGTTTTAAAACAAAACATTAGGGTTCTCTCTGCATAAATTTTACTTAAAAAGAAAAGGGAATGTGCTTTCCTTACCCATGGGCGTTCAGGCCGCCAACGGCGAGTCTCTTACCGTCGGATTCGGCGTCAGATTTGATAAGCCACCACTCAGACAACAGTACCTAGGGATTCAAAGGGGAGTGAACAGAAATTTAGACCCTTTTAAGGTGAAAAGAAAAAAAAAAAAAGAAAAATTAAGAGCGAGAGAGAGAGAGAAAGGGTACCGATTTGGAAAAAGAAGAAGCGGGGGTGAAAGGAGTGGAGGGATCGGATCTCGAAGAGGGCGGAGCGGTGGGCGGCGCTGTAGCCGGAGATGAAGAGCCGGGCTGCGATTCTGCCCGCCTTGGGCTCTTTCTTTTTTCACCCATCAGGGGGATTGTGGGGTTTGAGAAGTGAGAACTGAGAAGCCTTTTTCTTTCCTCTCCGTTCAGAAAGCTGAAAAAGGATCCGCGGTTGGTGGTTCGGTTCATGTGTGTGAGCCACATACACATATAATAAGAGAACCAATTACGCGTTGACACTTGGATTGAAATTCTTATAGTCTCTTATAATATGTGTGTGAGGCTTACACACAAAATATATTATAAGAGAATCAATCTACGTGTTAACGCGTGATTGGTTCTCTTATTGTATGTGTGTGCGCCTCACGCACATGAATCGAACCCCGCGGTTGGCCGAACCCGAACTCTTTCTTTCTCTTATTTCTTTTTGAGAAATTCTCTTTTTTTATTATTTTTATTATTACTGCTACTAGTTTTGGTCTTGGACTGCTAGTATTGAGAATTTCACCTGATTACTCACTCTTGATCCGGTTCCAAAAATGTCCATGACTAATCAGAAATTTTGAATATTCATATATATATATATATATATATTCAAGTTCTCCCATGATAGAATTCTTGGTTCGGATATGAATTAAATCAAATCGGTCGCGACCGTGACCCATACTTAACCTAAATCTATAATGAGTAGGGTATGGATTTAAAGGTACTGATCCCGACCAAACTTAACACGGATTCAGTTGTACGTGTTTGTATACTAGTGTACCATCATCGGTCGATGGGAAACCGACCGATGGCGGTGACGGCGCAGAGAGGGAGAGGGAGAGGGGAGGACGGAGCGGAGAAGGGGAGAACGAGAGGGAAAGAGATGGAGAAGGGAAGGAGAGCTAGACTGGGAAGGGGGGAAGGAGCAGAGAGCCAGAGAGAGCGAAGGGGCAAGATGGAGAGGCAGAGAGTGAGAGACGAACGGATGGACAGACAAAATTTGTGAAGGAGTCACAGGGAAAAACCTCTCTTTAGTCGGTTTTGATAATAGTATAGAATTGAACCAAGTTCTAATAAAATATCTTCAATAAAAAAAAGTAAATATCTTTTTTTTACACATGCAGCAATGGAGGTAACTTTTTCCCGTTCTTATTTGTTTCTGTAATTAATGAAGATAGGATCTAAAGTACTTGGATTATGGCGGTAATTTACCATGAGTAAGATATTAATTGTAAGTAGTTTGATTGCATGATATTTATAAGTAAGTAAAAATGTAATTTCCAGATTTTATTATACTGAGTGCAAATATATTTTTTAACATTGCAATTTCTGATACAAACACTTGAATTTAATCCTACATTAAAAAAACTAATATGCTACATTTGTGGCAAAATAACCACGCACTAATACATTTTATAGATTAAATGTCACATGTTTTCACATCATTTTTTCATTTAAACGACATTTAAAATTTACGACGTTGTTTGTAAAAAAAACTGACATCGTTTGCCTTGGTCTAACATCGGTTTACGACAATCGATGCTACAATGTAATCTTTAACATCGGTTCCTTGAAGAATCGACGTTAACGGTTATCATTTAACATCGGCTCGAGTCGAACCGATGTTTTTTCATGTCATTTTTCATACAAAACAATGTGAAAAAACGTGGTGACATTTTAGAAAATAAGAGAAATATATAAGATGTTGGTAATTAAATAACTGACGTGAAAACAAAACTTAGTGGAATTTTTCAAATAAAAAAACAGAGAAATAACATTGGTTTTTCAAATAAGCTATTGGCCCAAAGGCCCATCACTTTAGTTTTGATGATGATTAACTCATGTAGTTATAGTACTAATGATCTTGTATTATTTAAGTTTCAGATATTAATTAAGATCTTAGTTGGTGTTTAGCTTCTTCAAAAGACTCAGTCAAGTTTGAATCTAACACGTGATGATTCAAAAGCTCAAGCATAAAGATCACATCAAAAACACAAGAAAGAGTCTAACTCTAAGGAATCAAGATTTTGATCGAGTCAAGATGAAGAGGAAGATCACATCAAGATAAGAAGACCCTTGTATGTAGATTTGTGTAAAATATAGATTAATTTTGATTGCTCAAGCTTATAAACATACACATGCACCAAAGTTTGATATTAGTTCTGATTTTCGGTTAACCTATTTTGGTTTAACTAGATTATATTTTGGTTTTATGAATAGATATTATAAAAAAAAAGTTCATATTGTTTTATATGTGTATTAGATTATATCACACATTGGTGCTTTAAAAGAGCTTGAGAAACTTGTTTTTGTATTTATACAAGTTTTGGAAAAACTTGTTTTTCAACTTAAAGTTTAGTTTTGAAAAAATAATTTTTAATATAGTTTATGTTTTTAAAATTGTATTTAACATCTCAAAAAGAAATTCACATGTTTGTATTATGTGTTGATTTTTTATCACACATATTTGTGCTCATATGTATTTATAAGAACTTGTTTTTGTAGATTTTATATAAATTTATTGGGATTAAAAAGGATTTAAATATACAAATATAGCGTTTTGACCTAGGACCGATCGACTTGTGGTGTCACAAGCCACTGGCTTGTGCACGTGGTCGACCGAGCGGTCGACCGATGTGCACACAAGCCCAGTACTTGTGCACGCGGTCGATCGCTTAAGCAAGGAGCAAATCTGCTTCTTTGGCTGGTCGACCATCCCTGGTCAATTGTGTGTAATAGAGAGTAGAGTGCTCTCAATCGGTCGATCGAGCGATCGACCAGCTACTGTGAGAACATAATGTGTTATCATAACGGTCGACTAGCAAGCCTCAACATCTATAAAAATAGCCTTTCGGTGGTCGACCACTAGGCCGATCTGGGCCTGACTTGTCTTTAACGGCTATATTTTGATTTTTCTGTTTTTATCTTATTCTAAACGAATATATTTTACTTTATTTAGGTTTAATCAATGTTTTAACAACTGAGATTACTCTCTAATCATCTCTGTTATATTCTTATAAATAAGAGTCATTGTAGAGAATTTCATATAAGATTTTACAAGATTTTACAAGAGAAATTTTGTTTTTAAATTTTTGAAAAAGTTTTGAAAAATCAGGAAAACAAGTTTTTGGAAAATAAAAGTTTTGTGCTTCAAATTTCTATATCTTCAAAAAAAATTTCTCAAGTGTTTTCTCAAGAACTTCAATTCAAAAAATTCTAGTTTTCTCAAAAACTTGAGCTATCATGTCTATATCTTGTTGGCCCAAAGGCTCATCAATCTAGTTTTTAAGATGATTAACTCATGTAGTTATAATACTAATAATCTTGTGTTCATTTAGTTTCAAATTTTCTATCAAGATCTTAGTCAGTATTTAGCTTCAACAAAAAATTTGAAGTCAAGTTTTAAAGCTAGCGTGTTAATTCAAGAATTCGCGCTTCAATATCGCATCAATTACTCAAAACGAGTTTAGCTCTTTGGATCAAGATTTGGACCAAGTCAAGATGGAGAAGAAGATTTTCAAGACTTGAGTCGTGCTTCTAAGTTTTAAGATTTTGTATTTTAGATAAGATGTAAATGATATATTAGTTGTGAATTGCTCAAGCTTATATGTGCACACATAAAATATTTCAAAAGATTTCAGGTGAAATAGTTTTGATTTTAGAAAATATCGTTTTGATTTTGAGCTTCAAATTATACATATTTTGTTTTCATGAATAGAGTTCATCAAAAAAAGTTTATATGTTTTTTATGTATATTGGATTTCATCTATATACATTATTGGTTCAAATGTTTTAGAAAAACTTATTTGATGTTTTATATCATGTGTTTAAATTTTGTTAAAGTCTAAACTTATTTTGAGCTTAATTATCAAAAAGTTAGATATTTCATCTTATATGTGTATTGGGTCATATCTATACACACTATGCTTTAAATGTGTTTAAATATCTTTTTTTTGTATTTGAACAAGTTTTGGAAAAATCATTTTTCATTTTGAAGTTTAATTTTGAAAAATATGGTTTTGGTTTTAAAACTAAATATCTATATCGCAAAAATAGTTTAATTTCTTTGTGTTATGTGTTGATCTTTGATCACACATATATGTACTTCAAAGTGTTTCAAAAAAATTATTTTGTGGATTTTTATGGGATTTAAATAAAATTTTAGGTTTTAAAAAGATCAAGTTTTAATCCTGAAATCTTGACCTGGGCTTCTGGCGGTCGACTGACCGGTCAACCGAACTAGAGGTCGGTCGACCGAGCAGTCGATCGATGTGCACAGGATATGCACATAGCCCTGGCTTGAGAGTCTGGTCGACCAGACGGTCGACCAATCCAGAGAGTTTGCTCTCTGGTTCTTGCCTAGGCCACCGACAGGTTAAAACCTGGGTGCAGTCGATCGGGCGGTCAATCGGTAACCCTAACAGTCTGAAATATGCGATCGGCCATGCCATCTGGCCCCCAACGGATAGCTATCTGCAACCTATAAATTACGGTGCTTTGGCCCAGTTTTGGTTAAAAATTTTAGGAGAGTTTTTTAGACCTATTTTTTTGTCTTCCTCAAAAGTTTTTCAACAAGTTTTTAGAGCTTTCATTTCCAAATCAAAAGGAGTTTTTCAAGAGTGAATCTCTTGATTTTATCAAAAGCTTTCTTGAGTTTTTCACCTTCAAATCAATCTTAGTTTTCTCACACAAGCTTGAGCTTTTCATAGCCTTATCTATCTTATAGGAGCTTTGTTTGTGAGAGTGTTTGTTGATGATCAAGGTGAAGAGATCACCAAGAATTCCAAACTTGTATTTGAGGTGTTGTAGAGGTTGAGGCCTCGGCGAGCTAGTGAGTTCGCGTTGTGTAGAGTGCTTGAGGGAGCTCATTGTAGAGGTGCGACCTTAGCAAGCTAGTGTACTTGCGTGTGTTGTTCTTGCAAGAACAAGTGAGGGACTTGTGATTTCAAGAGTTCTTGAGGGAAGCTATTGTAGGTGTTGCGGTACCGAGTGATCTTGCGGGATCGTTATAGTGGAAATCCTTTATAATGTTGAAGGCAGCGACGTAGAGCAAGTGTGCTCGAATCTCGAAACAATTCTCTCATTTTTGCAATTGCTTTTCTCTCCCTCTCTCACTTGTGTTTATATATCTTGCATGCTTTTATTGTTCATCTTTATATGCTTGATATATTTGTGCTCAATTGATGTATATGCTTGGGTTGTTTGTTTGCTTACACTTGTATTCAACCAAGAGAGCTATAGTGGCACCTCAACTCTTAATTTAGAGGAATATTGAGGAGATAGTCCAGAGCCCTTCACTGGAAATTCAGCTACAGTCTTTGGTTATACGTTGTGTGTTTGTTTAATGGTTTTTAGTTTGCATAATTAGTTTTAATTCTGCGTTAGTTTTGCATTAGATTAGCTTGTCACCTATTCACCCCCTCTAAGTGACTTACAACTGGTATCAGTGCTTGGTGCTCTTGATTTGGATCTAACAACCTTGAGTTAAAGATCCTTGTTTTAGGTAATCATAATATTTACACACATATATAGATTTCATGACACCTCCTATGTTTGACATTCTTAACATCCAAACTTAGAAAGTTAAGATGTCAATGTACCTAAAAGCCCTAGGTATTCATGTTTATTTTGTCACCATTAAAGACTTATTTTTTAAATGACAAAAAGTTTGAGGCTAATGCAAAAGTCATTCATGCTTTAAAAAGTACCATAAATGATGATTATTTATTTAGAGTGTCTAACTTTGATTCAACTTTTATAGTTTGGAACACTCTTCTCTCCCTTGGTGAACAAATGCAATATCATAAGGGGAGTGTCTCGGATAATGAAAGTGGTGCTTCTAACATGTGCTACATGGTCCAAGGGATGAACCCCTTGAGGTAAATTTCGATTCTGAGTTAGATGAGAAAGTTGAGTTGTCATATGATGACCTTGCTTTATTTTGCCAACAACTTCTTAAAAGATATGATTTGTTAAAAATGAAAAATAAGAAATTGAAAAATGAAAATGATTTGGTTTTAAAAGAAAAAAGTTCTTTTCAAAATAAATTTGAAATAGTTTCAAAAGAAAATGAATCTTTGAAAGAAAATTATTTTGATTGAAAAAAAAAGGATTTTGCTTTAAAGGAAAATGGCTCTTTGAAAAAGAAAAATGTTTTGAAGGAAAAAGAAAAGATTTCTATGTCCAAAAATAAAAATAATTTTGTTTCTCATGTTTCCCATGTTGCTTCTTTCAAGATTGAAAAAGATATTTGTTCATTGAAGAAGAACATTGATTGTTTGGGTTCCATTTTGAGCCAACGTGCATTTAAACATAATAAATTAGAATCTATATTTCGTAAGAAATAAATTCCACACTTGCATACACATATCCCACGGCATAAATCACATGCACACCATGATCATAACCACACACATATATGCATGCTAGAGTGTATAAATGTACACATTGCGGTCACACAGGCCATCTTGTAAAATTTTGTTTTAATAGAATTAATTCTTTACATTTGCAAATAACAATGTTTGAGTTTCAATTGTTTCTAACCCTCATGGACCCAAAATGATATGGGTATCAAAATTCTCATCTCTTGTGTTTGACGTAGATGTGGGTTCTCATAAAACGTGAGAGGATTGATAGCTTGGTGGTGGATGCACTTGGAGCTTGACGGACATACCCAAATTGATGCATTACTATCAAGGAATCATGGTGGGAATACCACCTCGTGTTTTGGAGAAATGAATTGGCTACATCGGTTTTGGTAACCATTTCTTCCTCCACTTTAAAATGCTTTAAATGTTTATGTGCTACTATAAGTAACTTAAACTCTATCATGTGTTGTTTTATGCCTATAGTTGAGTTGATTGGTTGCCTAAACTATGAATGTATTTTTGAAAATAATATTCATATTTTCAAATGGATTTACATGCTTATTCCTTTTTGATTAATTCATGTTTTTATATGCTTTAAATGTCTATATCATGTTCATATGCATATTCTATTAAAACTTGTGTTACATATATACAATTTTTGAGTTACATGATATACATGCTCCATTTCATAGTGTACACAATTATATGTTTAATTGTACATTGTATGTCCTAGTTTTGATAATTTTCGCATGTTTATATGATATATCATTTTTTAAAAAAAGAATTTCATGTTAGTTTTTGTTTTTGAGTCTTAGTGTTTATTTTCATGAATATGTCATTTACATGACTCATGTACACTCACATTTCTTTTGTTTACTCATGAATTTTTTTCATGAACATATATGAGCTTTATAAATCTTGAGTGTCAATTTTTGTGCAATATACATGTTTAATGAGATATATATGATTTGGTTTCATATTTAAGAGATCTTTAACTAATTTTTCAAAATCTATTTTAAACTAGTTATTTATTCTCATTTGGTAGTGATTTTTAAACTATGCTCAATTGCTTTCAAATCTTATATTTGAAAACTTCTACTTTTAAAGGGCGGTTGGTTGGACGACCATGCCTTGTGTGTCGTATTAAATATCTTCTTTAACTTGTGCATGATAAGGGTGGATGATATGAGTTATAGATATAATTTTCATGGTATTTCATTTTTGTATA
The DNA here is from genome assembly GCA_038442645.1 of Agave tequilana. NCBI lineage: Eukaryota > Viridiplantae > Streptophyta > Magnoliopsida > Asparagales > Asparagaceae > Agave > Agave tequilana. The sequence continues at coordinate 84,329 of JAVJIF010013965.1, read as the reverse complement.
CTCATACTAGTTTTCTATATATGTATGCACAAAAATTCAAGTGGTATTTTCATTTTCATACATACATATATATGATTTAGATTGTGCTTATTTTACATTGCCACATATTTTATAGCACAAATTTTTTATACTAAACTTGATTTAATTCTAAATGTTAATTGGTATATTTACAAGCTTATGCATTGATTTTAATTGGTATTTTTTGGTATCAAAATATACTTCATGTTTCACCTTCAATTGGTATCAAAATCTACTATTGGTTATCTTAAAATTTTTATTTATCTACAAGTAGTACCAACTTTTATTTGTCAACTACAATTTGATTTCATTGGTATCATAATTCGTTTTGTTGACTTCAAGAAATTTCAAATTTTTATTTTAAATATTATCAAAAAAATTCAAAATTTGTTTGATATGTATTGCTTATATGCAAGGGGAGCTTAACATCTCCTCTATGTATAGATTCATGTTGAGTGTATTTTACATAGTGAGGAGCTTAACCTCTCTTCTTTATATGGTACACGTGTGTAGGGGGAGCTTAACACCTCTGTCTATATATTGTATATTATGCTTATATGTGTTAGGGTTTAGTCATCTCTTCTCATGTAATGTATGTATGCAGGGGGGGTTAACTTAACGTCTCTCCTCTTCATGAATGTATATCACATATACATCTTTTTTGATTGCTTTTCTTCGCCCTTTTGCTGATGAATTGACAAAAAAGGGGAGAAGAATTTAGAGAGCTTATATATACATGTTTAATATTTGTTATTTATGCATATATGTGTGTTTAATTTATGTGCCTTCATTGAATATCTTTATGTTTATTGCTATGCATGAGTTAAGGGGGAGCTTCTATGAAGTTTAACTTTTATCCATGCATATATAACTCTATGAGTTTTGTCATCATCAAAAAGGGAGAGATTGTTGGCCCAAAGGCCCATCACTTTAGTTTTGATGATGATTAACTCGTGTAGTTATAGTACTAATGATCTTGTGTTCATTTAGTTTCAGATTTTCTATCAAGATCTTAGTCACTGTTTAGCTTCAACAAAAGATTCGAAGTCAAGTTTTGAAGGTAGCACGTGTTGATTCAAAAGCCCCCGCTTCAAGATCACATCAAGTACTCAAAAGGAGTCTAGCTCTTTAGGTCAAAATTTGGACCAGGTCAAGAATGAGAAGAAGATTTTCAAGAGAAGATTTTCAAGACTTGAGTCATGTTTGTAAATTTTAAGATTTTGTGTTTTAGATAAGATGTAAAGGATATATTAGTTGTGGATTGCTGAAGCTTATATGTACACACACAAAATATTTCAAAATATTTCATGTGAAATAGTTTTGATTTTAGAAAATACCGTTTTGATTTTGAGCTTCAAAGTATACATATTTTGTTTTTATGAATAGAGTTCATCAAAAAACAAGTTTACATGTATATTGGATTCATCCATATACATTACTGGTTCAAATATTTTAGAAAAACTTATTTGATGTTTCTATATCTTGTGTTTAAGTTTTGTTAAAGTCAAAACTTATTTTGAGCTTAATTATCAAAAACATAGATATTTCATCTTGTATTGGATCATATCCATACACACTATACTTCAAATGTGTTTAAATATCTTGTTTTTGTATTTGAACAAGTTTTGAAAAAATCGTTCTTCATTTTGAAGTTTGATTTTGAAAAATACGATTTTGATTTTAAAGCTAAATTTCTATATCGCAAAAATAGTTCAATTTGTTTGTAATATGTGTTGATCTTTGAACACACATATTTGTACTTCAAAGTGTTTCAAAAAACTTAATTTTGTGGATTTTAATGGGATTAAATAAAATTTTAGGGTTTTAAAAAGACCAAGTTTTAATCCTAAAAACCCTAACTTGGGCTTCTGGTGGTCGACCGATGTGGTGCAATTGCTTTGTGCTCTCCTATTGGGTAGAAGAGTATTTGCTTTGTACACTCCTCTTGTGTAGAGGACTATTGGCTAAGTGCCGTCCTTTTGGGTAGAGGCTTGAAGATTGTATCCTATGTGGAGTTTCTTTGTGAAGATAGTGAAAATTCTTCATACGATAAAGGCAGAGGGACGTAGAGCAAGTGGCTCGAACCTCGAAATAAATCTCTCGTATTTGTGTTTGCCTCTCTCTAACTCAACTCTACTTTTGTTCTTTCCTTGTTATTATTGATCATTCATATATACTTGATATTGTTTATTTGTTCACATTTGTTTTGATCCAAGAAAACTATTAAAGCACCTCAACTCTTATAAAAGAGGAATCTTGAGGAGAAGTTCTAAAGCCCTTCATCGAGATTCGACTTTTCTTGTTAGTTATCTATGTATGTTAAGTTTTTGTTAGTTAAAGTTTTTAATTTCTGCATTTGATTAGAACATCACATATTCACTCCCTCTAGGTGATTCTATAATTGGTATCAGAGCTTGGCGCTCTTAATATTCAGTTTAACCACCGTAGAGAGATCCTTATATTTGCTAAGCACCATATTTGTTTTACACACACATGACTTCAAATGTTAAATATAGAATCTATTGTCCACCTTAATTTGATGGACTTAACTTTCCCATATGAAAGTTAAGATGACCGTTTTTCTTCAACCATTGGGTAGTCGTGTAGCCAAGGCTATATCTAAACCCTTTGTTTACCCCAAGGGTGATGAGGACTCATGATCTGAAATTACCGTTATGGAATATAATGCCAACTCCAACCCATTATGCATTATTACAAGCTTTAAATGATGATATTTCTATAGTCATTAATTGTACATCCACATATCATATTTGGCAAGTATTAATCACCACTCATGAAGGCACTACACAAGTAAAGAAAGCTAAGATTGATTTGCTTAGCTATCAATATGATAGTTTATACATGAATGATGATGAATCTATTGATAATATGCTTACCCGTTTCATTACAATTACTAATGAACTCATTTCTTTAGGTAAGGCTATCAATAATGATCAAAAATACAAAAAATCATTAGAGCACTTTCTAAATCTTGAAAAGTCAGTTATCATCTTGAAAGAGCTTAATGATAAAAAGGAAATGGACTTCACCGCTTCTTGGAGAATTTGAAGACCCATGAAATAGAGATAAAGGTAAGAAAAGATCACGAGCCACAAAAAGATATTGTGTTGCACTAAGGCCTCCCCTAAAGAGTTCAAGAAGAAAAGTGGTGCAACTGCAACCACCTCGAAAGATGATGAAAAACTCACTCTACTAGTAAAGAACATAAAAAATATATGCCACAAGAGTGAAAGAAGATGATGAAAAAGTGTTGCAACTGCAACCACCTCGGAAGATGATGAAAAACTCACTCTACTAGTAAAGAACAGAAAAAATATGTACCACAAGAGTGAAAGAAGAAGTGACCCAAGAAGGAAAGGTAAGAAGAAAGCAATAAAAGCCACCAAATGGGATTCGGGAAGTGAATTCGAGGATGATTCTATGCATATGTGCTTCATAGTTCAAGAGGATGACTCCCTTGAGGTAAATTCGAAATCCGACCTTAATAAAGATGATAAATTATCATGTGATGATCTTTCTATGTGTTGTGATGAACTATTTGAAAAATATGATTTGATGAAAAAGAAAATTTTGAAATAAAGAAAAAAATGATTTTTTATCTTCAAAACTTGACATTGTTTTAAAAGAAATGATTTTGAGAAAATGATTCTTTGAAAAATAAAGTTGAGTTCATTTCTAAAGAAAATGATTTTGTTTCTCATACAAATATTATTTCTATTGCTATTGACAAAAATGAGAAATTTGCTTTAAAAGGTAAAATTGATTGTTTGGACTCAACCTTGAGCCAATGTGCTTTTAACTATAAGAGATTTGTTTCAAAAGAAACAATCTCTACATATTCATGCATATACCTCACAACATGCACATATACATCATGCTCATAATTATGCCCATGTATATTCTTGCTCACATTGTTGCTGCAAGTGTCATCTAATCATATTTTGTTTTGATAAATTGAAATTTTAAATAAAAATATTTGGGTACATAGTGATTTACTTTCAAGAACTTAAAAAGATTTGGGTACCAAAATTCACACCAAATGTATTTAATGTAGGTGTGGGCTCTTTCAAAACGTGAGAGAGTTTGATGTCTTAGAGGTGAATGCAATCGGAGCTCGATGGACAATGGATGCATCACTATCAAAGAGTTTACGTGGGAGGACCATCTTGTTTTGAAAAAAAGGAAGATTAATTCTATCAGTGTTAGTAACTATCTCTATTTTCTATCTTATGTTTATATATTTTTTAATTAGATAATTTTTAGCATATCATGGATTACATGTTTTGATTATATGTTTAAATACAAATCTTGTTAGAACTTGTGATCTACTTGTATAGCTTTTGAGGTACACTCTTGATTTTATGCCAAACTAGATTCATATTCTTTGTGTACTCAATTCTTATTTAGTTATATGTGTATATCCTAATTTTGATGATTCTTGCATTTACACATGTACTCTCTTTAAAAAAAATAATCTTTGGATTAAATTTACAAATCATTCTTTACAACTGGTATTTTAAAATTATTTTCAAATATTTTCATCTAGTCATTATGAAAACGCCTACCCTTAATGGGGCGGTTGGTTGGGTGATCATACCTTGTATAATCTATTTGACTATTTTTTTGACATGTGCATGTAAGTTGGTAAAACAATGAGTTATACACATGATCCATATAATATTTGATTTTTTTGTATACTTATTCTTATTTATCTATATATATATATGCTCTAAATTGTGAATGATATTTCAATTGGTGTACATACATATATATGATTGATTGTGCATATTTAACAATGTTCATATATGTCTTTATAACACAATTGGTTTCATGCTAAGCTTGATTTTATTTCAAATTAGTATATTCTTTTAATAAGCTTATGAATTGGTTGTGTAATTGTTTCAGAAAAGGAAAAAATTCTTTTATTTAATTTGATATCTTAATTTATTCACATTTTTTTGAGAAAAATATTTTCTTTCAGCATAATTATTCATATTTTTAATTGGTATCTACATTTCAAATTATTTTGCCAATTAGTATCTATGTTGATTTCAATTGATTTTAATTTAAATTGGTATAATTCCAAATTACAACTGATATTTTTTGCATGATTTTCAAATTGATATTAGTTTATCTAAAATTGTTCAATTGATATTTGTGTTGATTTACAATGTGTTTATTTATAATTGATATTTGTGTTTACATGAAATTTTGTTTATCTATGTATTGCAAATATGTAAGGAGAGTTAATTAACGTCTCCTCTATGTATAAAATTTATGATACGTGTATTGTATAAATATGAGTTTGACCTCTCTTCTCTATATAATTCACATGTGTAGGGGGAGCTTAACATTTCTGTTTATACATTGTATATTATACTTATATGATCTAAGACTTATTCATCCCTTTTTCTATATAATGCGTGTATGCAGGGGGAGTTAACTTAGCAACTCTCCCCGTCATGAATTTATATCACAGATACGTTTATTTTATTTGTTCACACCTTTGTTGATGAACTGACAAAAATGAGGAGAGAAATTTAGAGTTTATATATGCATGTTATGTTTATGTTTTGCGTATATATTATGATATTTATTAAGTTTTATTGAATATCTTGTTGTTTATTTTCTTTTATTTGCTATGCGTGAGTTGAGGGAAACTTTTATAAAGCTTTTCATTAATCCATTCATATATAACTCCATGAGTTTTATCATCATCAAAAAGGAGGAGATTGTTGGCCCAAAGGCTTATCACTCTAGTTTTGATTACGATTAACTCATATATTATAGTACTAATGATCTTGAGTTATTTAAGTTTCAGATATTAATCAAGATCTTAGTTGGTATTTAATTTCTTCAAAAGACTCAAAGTCAAGTTTGAAACTAACATGTATTAATTCAAGAGCTCAAGCATAAAGATCACATCAAGAACTCAAGAAAGAGTCTGGCTTCAAGGAATCAAGTTTTTGATTGAGTCAAGATGAGGAGGAAAATCACGTCAAGCTAAGAAGACTCTAGTTTGGAAGAATGTATAGATTTGTATAAAGTATAGATTAGTTTTAATTGCTCAATCTTATGTACATGCATATGCACCAAAATTTGATATTAGTTTAGGTTTTCAGTTTTACCTGTTTGGTTTAACTAGATTATGTTTCAATTTTATGAGTAGATATTATTAAAAATAAGTTCATATTGTTTTATATGTGTATTGGATTTTATCCATACACATTAGTGCTTCAAATGAGTTTGAGAATTTTTTTCTGTATTTATACAAGTTTGGAAAAACTTGTTTTTCAAATTAAAGTTTAGTTTTGAAAAAATAATTTTTAATATAGTTTATGTTTTCAAAATTGTATTTAGCATCTCAAAAAGAAATTCACATGTTTGAATTATGTGTTGATTTTTTTATCACACTTATTTGTACTCATATGTATTTATAAGAACTTATTTTTGTAGATTTTAAATAAATTTATTAGGATATAAAAAGGATTTTAAATATACAAAATATAGCGTTTTGGTATAGGATCGGTTGACTGGGTGGTCTACCGGTGGTGTCACAAGCCACTGGCTTGTGCACACGGTCGACCAAACGTGCACACAAGCCCAGTGCTTGTGCACGCACTGGGTGGTCGATCGCTTTGGTAGAGAGAAAATCTGTATCTCTGGCCAGCCGACCATCCCTGATCGACCATGCGCAACAGAGAACAGAGTTCTCTTCGACTGGCTACTGTGAGAACACAGTGTGTTCTCATAACCGTCGAACGAGCGATCAACCGGCAAGCCTCAACAGTTATAAAAATAGTCATTGGGCGGTCGACTGGACGGTCAATCGCCAGACAAATCTGGGTCTGACTTGCCTTTAACGACTATATTTTGATTTTTTTATTTTTGTTTTACTCTAAATGGTATATTTTACTTTATTTGGGTTTAATCATTATTTTAACAACTTGTTTTACTTCTAAGCATCTCTACCTTATTTTTATAAATAGCGGTTATTATAGAGAGTTTCATACAAGATTTTGTAAGATTTTTACAAGTGTAAAATTGTTTTTAAAATTTTGCAAAAGTTTTGAAAAATGAAGAGAACAATTTTTTGGGACATACAAGTTTTGTACTTCAAATTTCTATATCTTCAAAGAAGGTTTCTCAATTGTTTTGTCAAGAGCTTTAATTCAAAAAAATCCTAATTTTCTCGCAAGTTTGAGCTATCATCTCTATATATATCCTTAAAGGATTTTTGTATTGTGATATTTCTAATTTGTGATCTTTATGGTCACCAAGTAGTGTAATCTTCATTTGCTTTGTGCTCTCATCTTGGGTAGAGGAGTATTTGATTTGTGCATTTCTCTTGTGTAGAGGACCATTGGCTAAATGCCCTCTTTTTTTGTAGAGGAATGAAGATTGTATCCTATGTGGAGTTTCTTTATGGAATAGTGGAAATCCTTCACGCGGTGAAGGCGGGGATGTGGAGCAAGTGGCTCGATCCTTGAAACAAATCTCTCGTGTTTGCCTATTTCTCTCAACTCAACTCTAGTTTTGTTTATATCTTGCCTTGTTATTATTGCTCATTCATATATAGTTGATATTATTTATATGCTTACACTTATATTGATCCAAGAAAACTATTAAAACACCTCAACTCTTATAAAAGAGGAATCTTGAGGAGAAGTTCTAGTGCCCTTCACCGGAAATTCAGGTTCGCTTCTTGGTTATATATTGTGTGTTGAGTTTTTGTTAGTAAAAATTTTTAATTTTCACATTTGATTAGCACACCACATATTCACCCCCTCTAGGTGATTCTAGATAACAACGTTATTTCTCGTTTTTCACGTCGACTTTGATTGACTGACATTATAGATTCTGCTCAGAAGAACTCGTCCACTGCTATAATTAAGCGACATTAGAAGAACTCGTCCGCTGTGCTTCCATCAGTAGCCCCACATCTATCCATATGCCCTCACCTCGTCGATCAACCCTGCGATCTCCAGGGCAGCGTAAATCACAAAGAGATGATCTGAATCTCGACCTCCCCCTCTTATCACGGAGAGATGATCTGGATCTCAATCTCCAGGATGGCATTAGGATCCTCTTCTTACGATCTCCAGACGACGTCGATCACGGGAAGATAATCTGGATCTCGACCTTCCCCTCTGATTTTTTGTGGAGATGATCTAGGTCACCGGTGAGTATCTTATCTCTCTCCTTCCTCTGATCTCTCCGCTCTCACATATTTCCCTGGAGGTTGTAGATAGACGGTGGATATGGTTGGTGTGTGGGTTACTGCTGGGAGTTGGTGTATGGGTATGTTTATTGCAGGCTAGAGATGGTTGGCGTTAGTGGCCGGAGATGGTTGTTTGGAGGTGGTTGAAGTGATAAAGTTGAAGGTTGTGGATAGAGTAAAGTGGATGGACAGAGAGATAAAGTGGAGGAGTTTAATTGTGTAAGAGAGGTGTTCGAGGAAATTCTCCATTGAGATCTCAGAGTTCTCAGTGGAGGAAAAGGTTGTCGGTGAAGGATTTCAGCAGAGGTTGGTGACTTTAGTGATGGAGTAGGTTGGTTGAGATCGACGGTGGTGGATTATGGTGGAGAGGAGATGGCTGAGGTGGGGTAGGTGGTGGGAGCTCCCACAGTTCCATAATATGCAGACGTTGCAGCTAGAAACAAGAAAATGTCGAAAATCTCATTTGCTAGAGAAAAGAGGTGACAACTAGTGACAACTGTTAGAGTAAGGAGGCCGACAATGCCAGCGGGGGTGATTTTAGTGACGACTATGACAGCGGGGGTAATTAAAAAATTTTAAGAAAAAAGAATTTTAAGGCAGTTCTAAAAAGAACCAACATGAAAATTTTTGTTTGACGTCGATTTAAAATCATTGTCTAAAGTCTTCCACAAACGATACCCACAATAACATCGATTTTATTTTTAGTTTTAGCATCAGTTTTAAACCGATGATATAAGCCTCTTCTGTAGTAGTGACGCCAAAGTAGCTGGCGTAGAAGTAGTAGTATGCAATGGTAGCAGAAGAAGTTATAACCAAAGTCGCATCATGCCAAAGTATAGATGCCGAATAATGCTACAGAATAGCTATCCCCAAGCCTAACCAGGCACCACGAAAAAGGATAAACCGAAGGGATGCAATGGTTATTTGGGATTGGGGAGTAACAACAAAATTCGGAAATGGTTCCAAACCACCTAATCTGATCAAATCCGCACATATCATCTGTTACAGTTTCTCAACCATGGCCCACCTATAAATATCAGCAAGCTAGACTAGTTCTAGGTTTCAAAACCTCAATCCAAAGATAAATACTATTAGCAGACTCATTAGCCTCAGTATTGGCTGCACCCTATGCGCCCTAGGAGTAGGACTTCAGCTGGAAATCACATTCAACACTATGTAAAAATTGCTAAACAAAATACACTAGTATGGGTGTACGACGAGGGTCTACAACTTATTTTTCTCAAAATATGTTAAGCATCGATTCACAAAATTAAAAATAATATAACATGAACTTCCAGCTTTATTACACAATTATAATAGTATCACAAAAATCACGATTACATCTTAAAAAAACAAAGTAAATAAAGTAAAAATCCTCACAAACTGAAAATAAAAACTAGTTAACTACTGGAGCTCTACAATACATTTAAAGTACTTCTGATCCTGTGAAGTCTTTAAACTTGTATTTGAGCAAGCAAACTTAGAGTCGTGAGTAAGCAGCCTAGTGACTGATAAAATAAGGGCAGGTCACTGTATAGTACAAGTATAATTATTATCAGTTTAGTAGAAGTATATTACAAATATAAAAACTATAATGCCCATATCTCACGGGTACAGAGACGTTACTGTGATATATATATGCAGGGCGAAATACCCTCACATATATACGCTAAGCATCAGTACAGGGAATAAATATAATATATAAAAATATTGCCAGCATTTAGTAAGCACAAGAATACATGCAAAAGAGGTCAGTGATCATGATAGATAAGAAAACAGGGATAAATTAGGAAATAAAAGCAGAATAACAAAAATACATATGAATAATAAAGGGTGTTAAGTCTCCTATTTGTGTCCTGTGAAATATCGGGTATTACGAAATCTCAGATCTCCAACCTGGGCATGCAAACCCAGAGTCGTTAGAAAGCGACCTAGTGAGTGGTAAAATGAAGGAAGTAATAATATATACTAAAATAGTATTACAATCACAATAATATATAATACATGTTTAAATACCAGTGATACAATATAATTATACTAACAATCAGTATATATATATATATATATATATATATATATATATATATATATATATATATATATATATATATATATAAATATAAATATTATATTAACACTATAACATTATCATTGCCTGGCATGTTTCAATGATCTTTCCCCTACGATATTAAATTTAACAAGATTAAAACAATAATAAAATTCAATCAGGAAGAGTTATATGTATATTGATTAAGGTAATATTATTTTATAATAATTAACATATTTTTAATATGTACTCTGAGCTAAGATACATGACTTGATTATATATTATTGAAATCAATTTGTATTATTAACAGGTGTCAAGTCTTGATTATTTTATATTTACTATTTACACTAATAGTGCTAGTAAAATAACATTATAGGGATAATAAATACAAACATCTACACATGAAATAAACAGAAATAATCATGTGATAATGTTTGTGATTATACAGGAACATAGTGTCAACATATAATATATGAAATTTAAAATGTACATGTATAATAACATGATAATAAACACGATAATCAAGATGTTTATTACAATATACACAAACAAGATATCAGGTAGAATATCATGCAGGCGGTGAACAATATTATAAAATAATAACAATCAGTATCACTTGATATTTTAATTAATCTCTTCCAGTGTCTCATGCTACTTGCCGTTCATACCAGGGCCCGTACTCCTGTCGGACCCATCCGAACATGGCATACGTGTACCATTATTCGAACGAGAGAGTGACCAAATAACAAGTATTCTTGAGTTACTATTATTTATGTTATTTTATTATGTTAATTGGAAAATCAAAGGTCAAGGAGCTCTAATCGGATGGGTGTATCCCATGTATACCCGGGATCACGGCCTTACACAGTCCCCTGGTTACTAAGGCTAGGGCCCTCCACTAAGAGGGGAGCATGAAACATGATATAATACAGTCGGTAGCCAGCACTACCCCATCCCCTGCAGTGGGATGTATAATAGATCCAGGACATCTACCCGATAACACTTAGTCAACCGTCAAGTCTCCCCCATCCCCAGGTTACACTTATGAATTATATAATGAATTAGAAATAATAACAGTGTGTGTAGCATGTAACAGGATAATAAGACATGAGTCATCTTTGTATCACTGAGCAGGATAACGGAAAACAAGAGATGTGGGACTTTAAAGGTGACCCCGTGGTGGCTTCCATGTGGCACTTAGTTCCACACATCGAATATCAATAGACAGTTATTTTTCATTGATTATTGATAATCAGAAAACTTACAAAAGTGTGAAGAGAAAGTTACAAGTAATCAAAAAGAAAGAAAAAGATTACAAGTATCTCTTCTGAGATTCTGGGGAAGTGTGTCGTTGGGAGACTGATCAGCTCGCGACCACTTTGTCCCATTGACGATGCGATCGATCAATCTTCGAATGCTATTGTCTAGGAATTCCTTCTCGCCTAGTTCTGGAGATTCCTTGAAAGAGAGGAAGGTCTTAGGGGATTAACACCCTAAATTTAGAGAAATAATTCTCTGGAACTTCTGAGAAACAAGAAAAAGTTAGCCTTGTTAGATCTCTCGATGCCTTTAGCTCTGATGCTACGTGCCTAATGCTTTCTTTATACTTTTCTCTTCTGCCTCTTCTGCTCTGTCTTGATGCCTGAGCTCATTCTCAAATGAGCTATTTATAGTCTCTGAAGGGGTGTAACTGCCTTTAGAAATCAGCCATGACTGATAACAATCAGTTAGCCTCGCGCCAGAAGCTATTTTGAGCTTCGCGTGAGGCTATAACGCCCGCGCTAGGCTATATATGAGCCACATGCGAGGCTAGACAGGCTCGCGCGAGCCTAAAGCTGGCTTATTGACTCGGCCATTTAATAGACTTCAAAATAATAGGCTAAATGTGAGCCGTATGTGAGGCTAAAAAAATGGCCTATTGACCTGGCCATTTAATAAAGTTCAAAATAATAAGCTAAATGTGAGCCGTATGCGAGGCTAGACAGGCTCGCACGAGCCTAAAAATGGCCTATTGACTCGGCCATTCCACTGAACATGGGTGGGCGGGTATAACCGCCCACTTAAAGTTGCATTAACCCCACTAACGTATTGGGGTTAGCCCACTAAATACTAGGTCAAAAGTTTGACCTGGACAGCCCTCTCATAGAGGCGTAGAAAGCCTCGCACGAGGCTGGATGTAGCCTAGCGCGGGGCTAGGTTTAGCTCCGAACACGGGGCTAAAAGCTATTAATCAGAGCTGTCACGGTTTCGACGAAGCTAGGAAATTAGCCATGTGTGGCTATGTTGAGCTTCAGGCGAAGCTAGCACTTGGCTCGTTATTGAGCTTTATTAAAGGGCTTCAAGGCGAAGTTAGATAATTTAGCCTCTGGAGTGAGGCCAGCACCTTGGGCTCGCACAAGGCTAAGTATTAAGCTGATTCAGCCTCAAAAAGTAGTATTTGGCCTACGGTCTTCTTCACTGAATCAGCAGGGCCTGAGCTTCTGCTTTGTCCCTCAGGATGTGTTGAGCTGGTCATCAGCTTGTTTGCAGCTTGTCTTTTATAGATGTCAAAAAGTTGGACATCATTTTGGCTAGTTGAAAAGTTGTACGGGAGTTTGTCTTTTTTAATGTGTCAACAAGTCCTCCTTCAAAGTTTTCGTAATTCTACAATGACATGGTTCAGATTTTAAAATACTTTGAATTGCTTCGATTGATATTCATAGATATGTGTGTACAAGTTTCGCCTTGGTGGTCGAATTCAACTTCGCCTTTAGCCCTGCTTCTGGGCTGGAATAGGCTCGCCTCTGGGAGGAGCCTCGCCTCTGAGCGTCGCCTTCGGGCTTCTTTAAGTAACCTCGCTTCAAAGCAAAATTGGCTTGCCAGTGCCCTATCAATGCTAGCCTCGCATGTGCTATGAGAATAGGCTCATCTCTGGGAGGAGCCTCGCCTCTGAGCTCGCCTTCGGGCTTCTTGAAGTAACCTTGCTTCGAGCGAATTGGCTTGCCAGTGTCCTCTCAGTGCTAGCCTCGCATGCGCTGTGATGAAATAACGTTTCATTTGTCGAGGCTAAACGGCTCTCATGAGTTACGGCTCTCATGAGTTACGAGGGAGATTACTTCCTTTTTCGAGACTTGAACAACTTCACATGTATTTACGAGAGAGATTACTCCCTTTCCTGAGGCCAAGCACTCAAATGCTTTAGCCTCGTCTGTGCTTCAAGATTTGAAGCGACAGTGGTGAGGTTAGGCAATGGCCTATAATAGGATCTTTGTGGTCCTTTCTAGAGAAATATTTTTTTCTCTTCTATGAGTCTCCAATAGAACCATATCTTTCCTCCTTGCTGTCTTTTGAAGACACCACGGTCTTCACCCTCTTCATCTCTCCAAAACTGAGATCCATGGCCTCTTCACACCATCCAGGCAATGAGGCCGAGGCCCCTGAGACTTCAGAGCCCTTCAGTTTGGTCATTATTCAATTTATAGTCGGTGAGTCTCCGTTGTTCAGAGATTCGCCAATTAATTGGTGAATTTTGGGAGTTTATCTCCCTCAATTTTAGCTTTACCAACCATTTCAGGGATTGAATTCCCTTAATCTTTGCTTTTAGCAAACTCAGAACCAAGGGCTGTAGTTCTTTCGAGATTTCTGGTGAAGCTAAGACTTGCCTGATTAGGCGAAGGCGTTCTTCTAGGCAAGGCTTATGCCTTGACCTTTCTAAGGTGAGGATAGCCTTGCCATATAAGCAAGGCTATACCTTGGGCTTCTCAAGGTCTAACTAGCCTTGCCATAATAGGCAAGGCTATGTCTTGTCCTTTCCAAGGCCTGGCTAGCCTTGCCATATAGGCGAGGCTGTACCTTGGCCTTTCCAAGGCCTAGCAAGCATTGCCTATAGGCGAGGATATGCCTTGGCCCTTTCAAGGCGAGGTTAAGCTTGCCATATCCTTGGCCTGTTTAAGGCAAGGCTAACCTTGCCATAGAGGCGAGGCTATCCTTGGCCTTTTGGGGTTTTTAGCATTTCTCCTCTAGGGCAAAGTTAGTTTTACTTGTGGAGCGAGACTGGATCTGGATCAGTTCCATTCAGGGAGCAAGGCTCTGACTCAACATTTCCCCTTTTTTTTACTCAATGCTAACACACTTATTTTTTTGTTTTGCAGTGCATCCATTGAGCAATCTCTTTGACTTGGTAATGAAGGCGGACAGGAGTATGTATCTCCATTTTCAAGTTCCAGCTTTACTTAGTAGGAAGAACATAATGGAGCGGATAGGACTAATTCTAGGAGGAGACCCACATATATTTACAACAGGCTTCGGCCGACAGTTGCTTATCCAGGATGGCTCATTTAGTTGCAAACTTGTGCATATGGAGAACTATATCAATGCTTCTGCTAATATCTCGCCTTTACTGGGTCTCTGCACAGGATATTTGAAGGTCATAGGAAGTGAGATGTTACCACTAAGGTCTCAGGTCCTCTTTTCAGCAATTTTATTTAAAGAAGTGATAGCGACGAAGCACCCATACTCATTGGATGACTTTCTGGTAGCAAAATCATCCATTAAGCGAATGATTAAGGCCTTATGAGGGGGAAGGCCTTTCGTGTCCAGTTGGTCTAGTGGAATCAGAGTGACCCGTTGCATTTTGACTTCAAGAACGCCATTATCCCGAAAAAGCATACCTACTGTTCTGGATGTAGAGCAACAAGTCGCATGCCTCTGAAGTAAAGACTAAAGTGTAAGAAAGACAATCTTGATGTATCATCAATGTATCTTCCTTTTTGAATCAATAAAATCTCTAATTTTTACTTATTTGCTCTTCTCCATGTCTTCCTCAGTGTTCGCTCCTATAATTACCCGTAGGTAATATAAATCTCCCGTAGAGGAGAACGTGGTAAGCAAGTTCTTCTGAAGAAACTAAAAGGGTGAAAATTCACCAAGTTGAACTTCCAAAGAAATTACAAATGTGACTGAAATTATTCAGAGGTTAAGAACATAATAAAGTCAGTCAAATGTAAAAATCCGCTAAGGATTATAAGAGGGTTAATTTAGAAATCCATTAGGAATCACTAGATCTGAAAAGATTAAGTTTGGTGATCCATCAGTTCAGAGGTGATAAACTGGACATGACTAATTAGAGATCGCCAGACGACAAAGAAGGGTAAAATTTTGGATAATCATCGGTTCAGAGGTGACGAACTGAACATAACCGATAAATTACCAAATAAGGAATGTTTACTGTTCAGTGATGGCGAACTGGACATAACAGTAAACGGAAAGGTGAAACTTGGCTATCTATCAGTTCAGATGTGATTGACTGGACATGACCGATTGAGAAGCCACCAAGCTCGAAATTTTGTTATTTCGGAGGTGATAAACTGGACATGATGACAAAAATGAAGGTGAACCCAGTTTTAGGGACCCTTCTATTCAGAGGTGATGAACTGGACATGATAGACTAAGATACACTAAACTTCAAATCCGCTGCTAGAGATAGTCGTGTTAACTTAGCAACTAACCCACTAGGGACTACAAAAGGTGAATTAGATCTGCGCACTGTCGGTTCAGAGGTAATATGGATATGACCAACTAAGAGACACCAAGCTCGCAATTCATTTTTTAAAGGTAGTCGTATTAGCATGACAACAAGAACTCCCATCTCTGACAGGGGAAAGGAGAACAAAGTTATGTACTCGTCTGTTTAGAGGTGTTAAACTGGACATGTTAGTTTGAGTACCATAAAATGGGAGAGATGTAGGTATCCGTCGGTTTAGAGGTAATATGGACATAACTGATTGGACTCAAAATCCTACCGTTTAGCGGTGGCGAACTGGACATAATAGCAAAGGAGTAGTCCCTACTGGACTGAAAAATGAGACTTGGCTATCTGTCGATTCAAAGGTAACATGGTCATAACCGATTGAGAAACCACCAAGCTCAGAATTTTTTTTTACTGTTCAGAGGTGACAAGCTGGACATGACGGCAAAAGAAGTAATTTTGCTGGGGAAAATAGGATTTGATCATAAATTCCGTGAGGAAGTCAATATTTCCTTGGGAAATCATTTAGAAGAAATTGTCAGAGATATATATTATTAATGTGACAACCAAGAAAGTCCACTGGGGGTTGGAAGGGTAATAATAGACTCCAAGGGGGTCTATCAAAACTCACTGGGGAGAAATGAATCCCATAAGAGATCATATGTCAGAGATAATTATTAACGTGACATAAAGAACTCCGTGGGGATTCGGTAGGGAAAGGATTATTCCCTAAAAAGTTGTCAGAGGTAATCATTAACGTAACAACCAAATCTCTTGCTGGGAATTTGAAAGGAGGTTTTGTCAGAAGTGATCGTGATAGCTTCTCCGCTTGGGGATTTCTAAAGGTAACTTGTCAAAGATGTGATGTTAACTTGACAAGAATTATTTACTGTTAGAGGTGTTTGAACATAACATCAATTCGATTGGATCTATCATCTGTTGAAGAAGCTGGCAAGTGAAATTCGATTCGCTAGGGATATTGACAAGATCCGCCTAGAATATTAAAATGGAATTTACTGGCAGAGGTTTAATATTAAATTAACAGACTTGATCTATAGTTCATTTTACTGAGAAAATGATTACAGTTTAATGTGGTCCTACCATTCCATGGATGGGAATTGGTAAGGGCCTTTGGTGAATTGACCGTCCTTTGCAAAATACAAGAACATGGCTAGCGAATTCCACCGGGAAACAAAGGACAGTGTTCCCAAAATTCATTTGGGGAATCGATCCTGTTGGGGAATAGAAGAACAATACTCCTTAACACGAAGGTAAAAGTCAGAGGTGAAAACTTTAACAGGACTTTTTGCTTTATGGTCTACCATTCCATGAGAATTGGTAGAGGATTCTGGAGGAATCAAATGGGATCAGGTCCCTTAGGATTTTTAGCAAACTTTCAGCTATCAACGAATTTGGTGTGCCTTTACCAACTACCGTTTGAGTTGGGCTAGCCATGCTATTTCCCTCAGCATGATGAGTTATCGAGGACTTTGTGTTGGGCTTAAAAGCCAACTTTTTCCTCTATCCTTAGCCATTAAGGGCTTAGGATCATGTAATTCCGTGGGGATGTCAGTTAGCAATTAACACCCCTCATGGAATCTTTTCTAGTGTCTTTAATGTTAACATCGTGTAACGTCATCTCCTGATGTTTGATCAGCTTGACTCCGAAGGGATCCCTAATGATCAGAGGTATAATGCTAACTCGATCAGGGATAATATTTCCTTAGAAATTTGCCGTTGATTGACATCATAAGCATGTAACCGTTCGGATTGAACAGGCGATATGCTCCATTTGAGTTGACTGTCTGTATTACAAATGGCCCTTTCCATTTAAGTGGAAATTTACCTTTGAATTTGTGCGTCATGACCATAGGTCGTCTGACGGCTAACACCAAGTTTCCTTTCTAGAAAATTCTCTCTTTGACCTTTTTGTTGAAGGCCTTTGAGATTCGAGCCTGATAAAGCTCAATACGTTGCTGAGCGTGTAACCGCTTCTCGTCTATCGCTTCAAGTTCTTAGAGATGTAACCGATGGTTATCTTCATTAGTCATCTGGGTTGTGAAAGCAATATGAGGTGACAATATTTGAATCTCCAAAGGTATAACTGCTTCACATCTGTATACCAGAGAAAAATATGTATTGTCATTGGGGTTCAGACTGTTATCTGATAGGCTCAAAGACATTCACTAAGCTTCTCATTCCAATCTCGTTTGCTTGCGAAAATAAACTTTTTGAGAAGCTTAATGATCGTCTTGTTGAATGTTTTTGCTAATCCATTGGCGGCAGGGTTGTAAGCAGTTGATGCCACATTCTGAATTCAGTACTTGTCGTAAAATCGATAGGATGATTGGCTTGTGAATTGGGGACCATTGTCATGGATGATATTTTGGGAACACAAAATCAGTGGATGACATGGTGTCTAATGAAATTAACCACGTTAGTGGTTTTAACTTCAACGAGCGGAATAACCTCTGCCCACTTTGAGAAGTAATCAGTTATCGCAAGAATGAACTGATGACTTTTAGCTGACGGAGGACTGATTGACCCTATTATATCAATCCCCAAGCTTCCAATGGCCATGATGCGACTGTGGGGTGAGTGGTTCTAGGGATTGGTTTATAAAATCCACATAGATTTGACAAGCCTTACACCTTTTTGCGTATTCGATTGCGTCGGCGATCATAGTCGGCCAATAATAGTCAAGTCGATGCAATCGATCCTTGAGCTTTAGTCCTGCTTGATGAGCTCCACATATGCCATCATGAGCCTCTTTAATAACTTCTTGTGCCTCTGAATTAGATAGACAATGAAGAAGTATACCATCATATGAATGGTGGTATAGCATTTTTACTACCGCATTATAGTAAAATCGAGTAAAGCTTCGTCGAGCAGACACTGCATCCATGGGGTCATCGGGTAATATACCATGCAAGGCATAGTCGGTGATCGAGAATCACCAGTCTCTTGGTTCGAAGTTTGTCGAGGTTGAATTAACTTCGCTAACCTCTAGACCATACTTCAGATAGAAAGATGACGGGTGGCCACCGTAAGATGGTAGCTGGTATCAGCAAGCAAAGCCAGTGTAGCTGTTAGCGTCGCTAGAGCATCTGTCTTTGTATTTTGGAAGCAGGATAAATGACTGATGTAGAAGCCTTCGAATGAATGGCTGCATGATGATAAGGTATGAGGTCTTCATGGCGGACCTCATATTCACTCTTGACTTGGTTGATGATCAACTTGGAATCGCTATAAGCTTCAAGATATTGTACCCCCATCTGTTGAGCGAGTTGGAGGCCAATGAGTAAAGCATTATACTCAGCTACATTTTTGGAACAAGGTTTAGTTAATGAGAATGCACGAGGAAGGACGTGATTCTCGAGCGAGATAAATACTATCCCCACTCCGGCAACGATCTTACCTTTTGGACCAGTTCTTGATGCACCATCAAAGAACAACTGCCATATACAATCACTTGAAGTTATGTTGGCTTCAATAAGTACATCTGGAATATTCTCATGTAGCTTTGAAGATTCTGAAACTGAATGAGCTGTCAAAAAGTCTGCGATGGCTTGGCCCTTGATAACCTTCTGGGGTACGAAGGTCATAACATATTGGGACAACAGTATGGCCTAATTAGCCAACTTGGAGTTCAGAGAACTCGACTTTGTCATCAAAATTCGAAGAGGATTGACTTTTGAAATGACATGAATAGTCTGCCCGTCCAAGTAATGCCGCATCTTCTGGACGACAAATACAAGAGCAATGCATTCCTTTTCAACCGGGTTGTTGTGGCTTTCTGCGCCAATCAAGGTTCTGCTGAAATAATAGATAGCTTGCTCGGTACCTTCATCATTCTTCTGTATGAGCAGAGCGCCTAAAGATTGGTCCATGGTTCTTACATATAGTAAGAATGATTTTCCCGCAACAGGAGATGCCAGGATTGGAGGCTTAGTGAGGTACGCTTTGATATCCTCAAAAGATTTTTTACAAGCGTCGTCCTAAACAAAGGATACATCTTTCTTTTTTAGCCACGTAAATGGTTGACAGCGACACGACAAGTTTATGATAAACTTTCAGATGTAGGCCAGCCTGCCATGAAGACCTCGAAGCTCTTTGAGATTCTTTGGAGGTTGCATGTCTTGAATGGCTTTGATCTTGTCCGGATCAAGATGAATTCCTTTGGATGTGACAATGAATCCCAGGAACTTTCCACTTGAAACTCCTAAGAAAGACTTTGTCAGGTCCATCTTTAGCTGGTGAGCCTGCATGAGATCGAACATTGTTCTCAAATCGTGGAGATGGTTATTCTTGTCGCGACTTTTGATTGCAATGTCATCAACATAACATTCCATTGTCTTTCGCAAGTGATCGCGAAAGATCATACTCATTGCATATTGGTAGGTGGCATCCGCCTTCTTTAAGCCAAACGGCATAACCGTTTAGCAAGACCACACCCAACGGTGTTCGGAATGATGTATGCTTTTCAATATCCGGGTACATCTTGATTTGATTATACCCTGAAAAGCCATCCATAAATGACATCCTTTCGAAATCACACGTGTTGTCAATCATAACATCCATGATAGGTAATGAAAATTCGTCTTTAGGACAGGCTATATTAAGATCACGAAAGTCAATACGGACCTGGAGCTTTCCATTCTTTTTAATGACGGGTACAATATTAGCAACTCAGTTTGGGTGTAGTTCCTCTCCAATGAAGCTACATTCGATGAGTTTTTGGACCTCAGCTTTGATTGTCTCCATAAATCAGGTCAGAGCCGTCGTCGTTGTTACTGTTTGACTGGCTTAGCATCTGGTTTGATGTTGAGGTGATACATCACCACCTGAGGGTCAAGGCCAGACATGTCTTCATGCTCCAAGCAAAGACATCTATATACTCCTTTATCAAGGCTATAAGGTCTTGCTTCTTCATCGGTGACAAACTTTTGCTTATAGAGATGAGCTTCGGGTGCACCTGATCATCAACATCAATTTGATTCACTTTATTTTTGTAGGAGGGTCGCGTTGTTCAAAATGCTTATCCCATTAAAGATCCGGTTGTTGAGCCCAAGGATCAGTGTCGAATGGCTCAATGTCCTCTTATGATCCTACCTGACTGGTTGAGGCCATGTTGATAAAAGTTTCTTAAAAACAATCCCCATGCTTACATTGGATTCCCAACCTGATGAGTATAAAGAATGTGATAGTAGAGACTTTTCATATTCCGAATCCAATTGAACGGATGGAGTGGTGTACCACAACCCTCTGTGGGTCTGATCGTAGTAGTTGACCGACTTTCCTTTTGGTATGAAGAGTTGTAGAGGGATGCATCGTCCTTTTTCAAAGTTCAGGCCTTCGCTCCGCCGTAAGTCGTATCCCATTTCTTTCATCATATGGTGCGCTGACCGTGCATAGTGAAAGAATTGTGGGGGCTCCAAGTCTTCAACAGAATTGTTAGATGTAGTAATCCAATGTCGGACTCTGTCAAATATAATGGGCGACTTGTCCTTCTTATAAGATGAAACTACAAATACAGATCCATCATTATCTTCTATATGCATGCATGTCGTTGACATAGGCAGAGGCATGTGTATGTGTTTCACGTCTATAGGACTATTTACATCATCACAACACAACATGCAACGATTTCTTTACCACTTTACTGTTCTCTTTATAAAGTAGAGAATTAGTGAAGCAATTTTCCATCCCTTTGAACAGTTGTATCTCAACGAACACCGTCCTGACTATTGCCATGTTATCCACATATTTGAAGTATTGGTGGAGTGTGAAAGGCACGATCCAGTTGGCATGCATCCAAGGTCGTCTGAGCAAAAGATTATAGGACGTGTCGGCGTCAATGACGTAGCATGTTACTTCTGATTTCAAATCTCCGATTTGACATCGGAGATGGATCTTGCCCAGAGGATGACTACTCTTGGTGTTGAAGCCATATATGGTCTAGTCGTGGTTGACAACATACTCAATGGGATGCCGAGAAAATAAAGTAGTCTCTTGGGAAAATAATGCTTAGAGCAGATTTAGGATCAACTTGTATTCTCTCGATATGTGTAGACTGATTACTAATCAATTTTACATATTTATTGTCACATTCTCATATTTATTTTTAATAAAACTCTGCTATTTTATCCTCCTTTTACTTAGTGATGTGCAGATTTTCATAAAAAGGAGGAAAGAAGGAAAAGTTCCCAGCAAGCCCAAAAAGCCAAAAAATTTAGAGATTTGAGGCAATCATATTTAGAGATTGAAAGAAAAATTCAATTAAATTGTGATTGGAAATCAATTATCCTCCAAGTAAAGAAGAAAGAATATTCTCAGTATATTCAGGGTTTAGATCCAAATTCTAAAAATATACTCTTTGATTACATGGCAAGATTGAACCACAGAAGGAAACTCCAAAAGTCTACAATTAATCAAAATTCGGATTCAGACTTAGCATCTTTTAGTAATTTGATCATAACTTTCATTATAGAAATGCAAATTTCATGATTCAAGATGCTCCAGAAAGAAGACTTAAAGGGTTACAATTCGTCCATTGACTATTATTTCCATTTCAGTCATTTGTTGAGTCATATTCAATAATCAATATGACAGCTAGATGCAGCCTAACTCAATTAAATTTCAATCAAGAGAAGAAAAGGATATTTTCAGCATATTCATGGTTCAACTTTAAAATTCTGAGAATATACCTTTTGATGAGTCAGCATTTTGATGAGCCACTACCCCAAGTTTCCTCCTATAAATACCCCAGTAGAGGCATGAGCAGAGAGAAATCTCAGAAATACTTCCAGAGATCAAAAATAGGGTTTAGATTAGTTTAGTTTCAGTTTTCTTCTCTGTTTTATTTTCTGTAATTAAGATTGGAGAAGAGATTCATATGTCGAAGAGAGAATGGAGTCAATAGTGACAATTGATGTAAGTTCCTCCTTTTTCTTATTGTTTTTATATTTAATTGAAAGTTACTTTTATTTTATTTCTTACGTTATTTTCTTTGTGTTTAATTCTTCTACAATACTTTCTTCTCTCTTAATGTCTTAATTCAAGTGAATCTAATAGCTCAAAATAACTTTGCTTTTGTGAGTGCCATTAAGAGTTCATGACAATAGAATTGCTTTCATAGTCTTCTAATTTCATGCTTGCCGTTTGAGTTTTGATGATCTAATGTTGACGGAACCGACTCCAATCTTATGGGCTATGCTTTGATCGCCTCCAACCCAAGGTAAACTATCGCTAACAATTTAGGGTTAGACAATCGACTGAAGAGGTAAGTTCTCTTGTGGAATACTTAGCACGAATTTCTTTTCTTTTTAGTTTCTTTTAAAAGAGAACCAAAATACAAATACTCATCCTTTATGTATCTTCTTTCTTCTAACTTTAATTTAGGATTCTTTTCTTTTCTTTTCAAAATAAAGAATAACATTTTACCAATTTAATAAACGTACTGAAAAGCTTCCATCACATTCCTCCCTGTGTATTTGACTCGCTTACCAAATTGTTATCGCGGATAAATTGCGAGAAGAGATTCCTTTTACTTTCAGATAACATCATTCTAAAACTCTAGCTTTTTTGTCAATCATAGACCCAATGTATCCTGTATAGTACAAGGGCTTATCATGTCGGTTGTCTTTGAAGAGCATATCCTCGGGAGTGAAGGTGATGCAAGGCACCTTTGTTGTACCAGATGACATTGGGGGCATGAAGCTCCAATCTTCTATCGTAGGGATGGGTACTTACATAAAAAATGATTCTGAATCAGTAAGAGTATTCCTAAGTGCCTCTCTCGTCTCCTTAGAGAGGCGGAGTAGCTCGTGTAGAGCAATACAAGCTGGAATATTGGCCAATTGTGCCAATATGTTAAAGCGAAAGGGAGTATTCAGTCCTTTGGAAGAATTCTTCTTCAAGGACTCATCAAAGTGAATCTCCTTCTGCTTTTCTTTATCCTTCGGCACTAGGACCTGAACAGGTGCAGCGGTTCCTGACGTTATTGGTTGGGGTGCTCTGTCAGGTGTTTTGTTGTACTGTCGCAAGTACTGTTTATCAGAACGCGTACCTACCAGCTGGGATGTGAAAGGTTGTATTACTAAGGCAGGCTTCTCTCCTTCTGAGTTGCTGAGAGAGGCTGCAGTCACAGAGTCGTCATCTACTATGAGAGAGACGATATTGCATGACTTGCCTTTGAGCTTGGACTTGTTGGTCTCCCATTGCTCATCTTTGACAATATCTGGTGGACCCACATGGTTTCTCTAGATTCTGCCATGATGGTGACGAGACCTTTAGCCTTTTGCTGTTCAACCAAAGGGCTGTGACATCCAATCTTACCATAGAAATTGGGATCAATCTGTCTTAGACAGTCATCTTCGGGAATGTGCCAAAATTAAGAGTCACCATCTTGGCGGTGACTTTTTTGTTCTGACTTGAGAGTCAGAACCCCAACATCTAACAGGGCTTCGATCTTGTATTTGAGGACATAGCACCTACTGGTAGGGTGATGCACCATCCTATTAAAGAGGCAGTAATTTAGATCATTTTATGCCCCACTTCATTAGGTCGCTGAGCTTCAGGTAACTTGAGTTTGTTACCCTTGTGTAGCAAATGGAAGATTATCACTACCTGCTCATCTTTGAAGGAGTACACCTTTGGCGAAAATTTAAATTCTTGATTGCCATTGGTGTTATTCTTCTACTTCGGTGTGCCGTTCCTGATAGCTTAATGGCCATCGTCTCCTTCCCCTTTGATTGAGAAGATTAATCTCCATCACGCCCCTTGGTGTTGACCCCCCACTTATTCTTAGGGACTGAGGGCTCAAACTTTTAGCCGATTTCTCGGCTATCTCAGCTTGCTCAATAAGCTCCTTCTATATATGGGCTTTGACAGCTCCCATACGAACTTCTATTCTATCAAGAAAGTTATGCCGACATGTCTGGAGTAACATGGGTAAGGGCATGCCGCAAGGCACATGAGAGAAAGGTTGCTACATTCTCCTCCTTTCTAGACTGTTGAGAGGAGCTTGTCCATAGTCACTCAGTATCGTCTTTGTAGAATCGAAAGAGAAACTGGGTTTCTAGGTTAATCCAAGAGTTGAAGGAGCCACTGGGCAGGCTCCTAAACCAGTCAAAGGCTACCCCCTTAAGGGTCCCGATGAGCGATCTCTCCATGATGCCATCATTATCTATCACATTACCGGTTTGAGACTATAAGTAATAGATATGTTAGTTGGGCGAACCTTTGTCATCGTACGTGTGAAATGCAGGTGGGTTGAATTTTGGTGGGTACGATACCGAATCCCACTCTAGTAGGTAAGGATGAGTCATCCTCACCTTCTTCAGTTCATCCCTCTGTGTTAGGGGAGCAATCTGAGTCTGGTTGCCTTTAATGACCTCGACATCAATTGAGGAGCTTTCCTTTGACTTCTCAGTCTTAGGACGTTCATCGTCGTTATGCTCCTCATTGTTATGATTGCTGTCGATGTCATTGGTATTCCAGTTGGTTAGGATTTGAGTTAACATCTGTTAGTTGTTGTCCAAAGCTTCCTGCTGGGCCCTGGTAATCTGCTCTTTTGCCTCCATCCGCTGACAGGGATCATCATCATTGTTATCGGCCACGTTAGCAGACACAAGACCCGCCCACACCGAGCTGCTTGTGGCTGAAGAGGCATACCGCTAGCTTCCTCCTCATCATCCGACCACTGGAAAAGGTTTCTCAATGGTGTAGGCGACACGACTCTAGTAGATGAAGAAGATTACCCATAATTATAGGGTATTGCTACCCTAGAGCGAGTACCCTGGAAGGCACCCTCTTGGTTTACTAGAATCTGACTCAAGCCGGGGCTGTAGTCATAGTCCAGGGAGCTGGCTGGAGGAGTGAAGGTTTCGCATCTCTGTCTTCGGGACAGAAAAGATCCCTCCCTCTGCTTATCATGCTAACAAAGGCAACTGCAAGATGGGTCACCTTCGTCGCCTTCTTCTTCCGAGGCTTGGCCTTCTCAGTAGTCAGGGCTGTTATTCGGTCGAATACCGATCGATGACTTGGAGTAGCAGCTGTTTGGACCTTTCCCAAGCAGCAATGGACGGAGTGTACTATAAGAAGTTGACACACCGCTTGTCCGCACCGGACGGTTAGTTGTGAGCAGGTTCCTCTGAATAGAGCTTTCGCTTGGTGCTCAGGTAATCTCTCAAGTCTATGTTGATTGGACCCAACCGATCCATTACAGAGACTCGAAGAGATTGAAAGTTAGCCCTGTTGGGCTGAAAAGCCTTAGGCCTAGCCTTGAAGGCTTTCCTCTTGGCTATAGGTGGAGCTAAGATAGCTTCATCTAAAAGAGCAACTTCGCAAGACGAAGTTACTGCTTTAGTTCTGCCCTTGGAGGCGAACTTAGCTCTGCTGTGTAGAGTTTTTCCCGCAAGTGAGATTAGAAGAGCCTCGCTGTTAGTACTCAGTAGTGCTTTACCTCTAGCCTCATGGCAGAGTTTTTTAGCACTTGGTACTGAGAGCTATGCAAGATCAGTGACACCGTTAGCATGTATAGGTGCTTTAGTTTTAGCCTCACGTGCGATGGGCTTAATACTGGCTAACAGTGTTGTTGAGGCAAGTAAGGCTGTAATAACCTCGCTGTAAGTACATGATGATTTATCTTTAGCCTCGCGGGATAGGTGAGGCTGAGGAGTAGAGAAAGTCTTATGATCCAAGACTGTCTTAGCTTTGCACGAAGCTGAATCGAGAGAGGGGACTATAAATTTTGCAATCTACATAGCATTGGCAGAGGCTATTTCAGCTTCGCATGGAACCTTTATAGTCTCGCACTCAACATTTGTACGTTGGTGCGGGGCTAATTTAGTCCTAGTTGGGACTACGATAGACTCGCACAGAGCCTGTTTAGGCTCGCGCGGAGCCTGTCTAGGCTCGCATGCGGGAGTGTTAGGTTCACAGAGAACCTTAGTAGTCTCAACAGAGACTTGCTTCCTAGAGTAGCCAAGAGTGCTTTAGCTACGCAGACCTTCCTGTGCTTGCGCACATGTAGGGGACTTTACTACCCCCAGAAAGAACTTATTCAAACTTCTCTTGGTGAATGTGAATGATCAATGTTTCAGCAATAAACCCGAGGGTCTGATCATCGCATCGCGACACTTGATTCTCAACAGTAGAGAACATTTTCCCCAGCAGAGTCGCCATCTTATTTTTCATTGATTATTGATAATCAGAAAACTTACAACAGTGTGAAGAGAAAGTTACAAGTAATCAAAAAAAAGAAAAAGATTACAAGTATCTTTTCTGAGATTCTGAGAAAGTGTGCTAGTGGGAGTCTGATCAGGGCGCCACCACTTTGTCCTGTTGACGATGCGATTGATCAATCTTTGAATGTTATTGCCTGAGAATTCCTTCTTGCCTGGCTCTGAAGATTCCTTGAAAGGGAAGAAGGCCTTAGGGTATTAATACCCTAAATTTAGAGAAATAATACTTTGGAGTTTCTGGGAAACAAGAAAAGTTTACCTTGCTAGCTTTCTCGATGCCTTTAGCTCTGATGCTTTATGCCTGATGCTTTCTCTCTACTTTTCTTATTCTGCCTCTTCTGCTCTGCCTTGATGCCTGAGCTCATTCTCAGATAAGCTATTTATAGGTTCTGAAGAGGTGTAACCGTCCCTAAAAATCAGCTATGACTGATTGATCGGTCGCTGATATTGCACATTCATTGTCACATTCTCATACTTATTATATAATAAACTCTGCTTTTAATCCTAATTATTGTCTAATTTATATGCAGGCCCATTGCTAAAGGAAAGAGAAACGAGCCCAAAAGTCCATCAAAATTCTGAATTAATTCAGAATTAATTCAAAATCAGGGCAGATCATGGCAAATCAGAGAGGTTGAAAATAGATTAAAATGAATCTTCCCAAATTAATTGGAGAAAGCTAAACATCAAAGGCCATTTCGTCAAATCTAGGAACTGAAACGAAAAACCAGCAGGAGATAAAGGCATATTAGTAAACCAGAGAGTACCACCAACCAGGTGTGGCCACCTGGCCACACCATGGCCGCGAAAACGCGGCCAAAGCCGCGTTTCTGCGGCTCGGTTAGGTCAGTTGGGGGAGCATTTGCTCCCCCTATCTTCGTACGCTCCTCCCCATTAGGTTTTGCCTATAAATACTGGGTTTTCAGAGCATACAGGGAACAACCAAGCTGAGAGAAGAATTTAGGCTATTCTATAGTTTGTAACTTAGGTTTTTTAGTTTTCTTTTATGTAAATTTTTATTTTCTTTATGTAACTGAGAGGAGAGGAGACTTTCATAGAGGAATGAGAACAAGCTTGTACTGAGGGTGACACCGGTGTAAGTAATTTTTCTTTTATTGTTATTTGAATTGAAATTAAAGTTTTCTTTTCTTTTCTATTCTTGTTTTTATTTGCTTCCCTTTTCTGTGCTTGTGGATCCAAATGAATCCGATAGCCTCGAAGTTGCCTTGCCCTTGCAAGTACTGTTGATGGCTTATGGTGATGGATATCCATTTTCATGGTAGTGTAGCTTGCCCCTTCATTTCATAGTGTAAATCGGGAATGGGAAAGATCCTATTTGTCATACTTCGCTCGCCTTCAAACAAAGGTACATCGTCGATACGAGTCAAAGGTAAGCAGGCGCCGAAGAGGTAAGTAAGTTTTTTTAAGTTTTAGTTTTCTTTCTTTTAATTTTTAGTTTAGATCACCAACACCATCAACACCCAACTCTTTTATCACTATTTTCAATTTCTTTGTATATATTCATTTTCTATTTTCTCCACCTTCTCAATCTACCACTTTCTTTCTAACTTGACTTAAACTTATTTTTCCTTTTCTTTTAAAGAACTAAAAGAATATCTTTAACCATACTTTGTAGCATAAAAGAGAACTTACTGAAAAGCTTCCATCGCTAGTCCCTCCTTGTGGATCACGACCCGCATAGCCACTTGCTATCGCGGTAGTATTGGATACTTGCACTCTTTATTTTAAGTTCTAAAATTCTGTATTTTTGTGTGCACGTAAAAAACTCAATCAAATTTTGGCGCCATTACCGGGGAGGGACGGTAAGTTATTCTCTTTTTAGATTTACATTTTTGGTTAACTTTCTTCTTTGTTCTTGGTGTACACGTTTAACAACAAGGAAATTTTTGCTGCAGTGGATATATAAGTGACCCTGAACTCTGCTCTAGAAAGCAGAGCCCAGAAGCCCTCAGATTTTCTACATTCTAGTGGCAAACTGAGTGAACTACTAACTTGTATTTCTGCATGTTGGCTGAATTGCAAAGCTGAATTTCTGTAGCTTTTTATTTCTTTGTTTGTCTCACTGTACATACTTTCTAGCCTCAACAGTAAAATGATATTTGTTAAATGCTAAAAACGGTTTAGACTTTGCATTTAGGCACGTGTCTAATTCGTTTACATTTTACATTATTGTTGAAGAGTGCTGGAGCAAAAGGTATGTATGCATAGCATATAGTTTAGGAAACATTCTTGGGTAATATTTGCTTGTGAATGTTACTATTTTATATCGTGCACACTTTGCACAATCAATCTTAAGGGATTGTCTTATAAATAAGATAAGGTAGGGAAGTCATTACCCTCTCTTAGCCCACAAACCATCTCCTCACTCACTAACCAGCCTAACTAAAATTGAGTAGACATTAGCCATAGGGGCATCTCGGACTCATATAGGAGACTAACCTACGGGGGAAGTTGATTTGAATTTGACTCTTGCTAAATCGGTGACTAAGGTTGGAGATTGAGGGGCGAAACCCTGAAGGTTGGTAGTTTGGCATAATTAGGCCCGTTGCTTAGGCAAGAATACCTCCCACCGATCTTGTCCCTACCTGGCCGATTAACTTGTGGTCAGATTCAGCAATATACCCCCCGTGGACAGTCTAACCAGTTAGGAGTCGTCTAGATCAAAGGTCTACCCTAACTTAGGTTAGATTTTTTTTATTTGTTTGCTTATTTGTTTGTTTTTTGTTTTTGTTTGACACTTCCTGTGTGATATGACTTATAACAATAATTTCAACCAGATTTTTTATAATATGAACTAATCAAATACACCGGGTTGGACTTATTCGAATCAATATAACCCATGTCCCCAATCTTATGACCATAATTTCCAAAATAATTCCAACTCTTCACAGAGTCAATGGGGATTCACCTCCCCCGAGTCCAATTTTCAACCAACTTGTCCTCCTTATCCACCTTGTCCATAATTTTCACAATATTCATTCTCCGATTTTGCTTCCTATACTCCTTTTCTAGACTAACCCGTTGAAGAAAAATTCGAGATAGAAAAGAGTATAGAAGCCATGCAGGAGGCCGAACGAAAATTTCAGGCCTCCCCAATTCCACAATATCTCTAAGATTCACACTCAGTTCCACCAGTTTAAAATAGAAAACCATCAATCTTGAAAATGAGTATGCGTGAGTCCGAGCAACAATCACAAAATCTGAAGGATTCACGATTTCACCACAAATTTTAAAATAAAACTTCATCTTTTCAAGTCCAATCAAAATAAAATGATGAACCAGTCGACTATGAAAAGCTGCTTGAAGCCATGACTCAGGCTCAAATCACTCATAATCATGACATAGATATAATAGTCAAAAGTCTTCATTCTCACCCTTTGACTATTCCTGATGTCGCAACCAATCTGCCAAAGAATCATGTTGTTATGGAAAATAAGATTCTATTTCAGCACACCCGTTTGAACTTGCCCAAACGCCAAATTTTGAAAACCACGTTGACATTTGGCAAGTTAACCCTTTCTTGAAATTGAAGTTGAGAATGAATATGATCCTGAACCTCAACTTGGTAATTCAATGCTACTTCCTGATTCAATAATGACTCTAGTGTCTTCACCTGATTTTAATCCTTCTCCAGAGTCCACATTGGATCCTGTGCCTGTCTATCGAGAAATTAAATCACCAATCTTTTATGATCATCATATTAAACTTGACCAATTCATACTTTTAAAAGTCCTATTGACAAATTGGCAAGTTCTCATTTTTACGAAATTAAACTCAATTAGGAATGTGACCTTGAGTCTCAAATTTGTGATCCAGTTCAAATTTCTGAATCAATATTGACTCCTATTTTGCTACCTGATTTGAGTAATGTTTTAGAGTTAGTTTTGATTCCCATACCTGTCATTTTTGAACTTGAATCACCAATCTTAGAAAGTCACATTTCATTGTTGGGAAATAAATGTGGACTCGAATTTCAACTTCTTGATTTGGACCCACTTCCTGAATAAATTTTGACTCCTGAACCTTTACTTGACTTCAGTCATTTTTCTGATTCGATTGTAGTTCATGCCCTTTCTGATTCCAGATCAATCATTCCATCTTTTCATACTTCATTTTGGGACAGAGGTGTTGATAATAATGACTCTGAAATTAGTTTGAAAATTTGGGAATTAGATGGGGTAAAATTCTTAATAAAATTCATTCATATATACATCATTTTAGTGGGTTATATTAGAGAGGTTTCTGGTGAGTTCCTCTGAACTCCACACAAATTAAATTGGGCCACATTTCATGGACCAATCAAACCGCCACCGGAACCACCACTTTAAGGTAATATTTTTCTTCCCTTTCTTTTTTTTTCATGCATCTATGCATTAATTCATACATTAAGGATAATGCATGAGATAGGTGTGGGGGAGGATTCTAACATAACTTAGCTTTTCTTTTTATTATTAAAAAAATTTATTATTAACATTTTCTTTACTTTTAAAAACTTTTAAATATAGAAACAATATTTTGACATATTTTTTGTAAGAAATTAAGTCAATTTTAAGGAATAGGAGAATCATAATTAGGATTTCTTATACTTGATCAAAATAAGACTATTTTTTTGATTTCTAAGCTTAGGAAGAAAATTTGTGAAAGTAATTTAGTCTTGATCTTTACCTTGATAATATATACATGCTTTATACACTTACATACTTAGGGTTCAAAAACAAAGATTCTTATGCCTTATTTAAAAAAAAGAAAAAATAATAGATATATATAAAATTTCTCTGATTAAGCTGGGTATTTGTGCCTCATAAAGCATAAGTATTCACGCCTAAAAGCGGTTCATATAATAAAATCCTTAATTTTGTGGCCTTGTTTGCTCAAGTCCTTAAGTCCTTTGGTGTCTTCTCACCCGGTGCTCTAAGACCGTTTGGTTTGGGAGTCACCGATTAAAGGCTCGTTACATGGGCAGATTAGAAAGCCTAATAGAACTAAGGAATAATATCACGAAAAATAAAATAAATAAATTAATAAATAAGGCATAAGAGTTAGAGTTAAAGAACCCTTAGTCAAAAATTTCACAGTCACGAAGGTGCATATGACTTAGGGTGAAGTAATAGACTAGATGAGAAGTACAATTTGACTCCTTACTTTGATTGATAATAAATTTTTGAATAGAGACTAAGCTTAGGAATGAAAAATTCGGTTTCCCTATAACTTATAGATTACTTAATTCTTACAATAATATTTCAAATAATTTTTTCAAAATGTGTTATCAAAATACTAACATTTTACTCTTTCTTTATGTATTTTGTGGGCGCAATCCACTGAAAACCCTTATGAGATAAAACTCGTTCTCTAGGGGAACCTAAAACTTTAACGACTTTTTGCACATGCTCAGTGCAAACGCGTGACCTGCAAAAGTGGTCCAATAATTTTTGGTTTAGTTTTGTTAAGGACGAGCAAAAGATAAAGGGTGTGATCGGTCGCTGATATTGCACATTCATTGTCACATTCTCATACTTATTAAAAAATAAACTCTTGTTTTAATCCTAAGTATTATCTAATTTATATGCAGGCCTATTACTAATGGAAAGGAAAGAGAAACGAGCCCAAAAGCCCATCAAAATTCTGAATTAATTCAAAGTTAATTTGAAATTAGAAAATTCGGGCAGATCATGGTAAATCAGAGTGGTTGAAAACGGTTAAAATAAATCTTCCAAAATCAATTGGTTAGAGCAAAAATCAAAGGCCGTTTCGTCAAATCCAGGAGCTGCAACGGGAAAACCAGCAGGAGATAAAGGCATATCAGTAAACCAGAGAGTACCACCTACCAGGTTTGGCCACCTGGTCACACCATGGTCGCGAAACGCGGCCAAAGCCGCGTTTTCGCAGCTTGGTTAGGTCAATTTGGGGAGCGTTTGCTCCCCTATCTTCGTACGCTCCTCCCCATTGGGTTTTGCCTATAAATACTGAGTTTTTGAGAGCATACAGGGAACAACCAAGCAGAGAGTAGAATTTAAGCTATTCTGTAGTTTGTAACTTAGATTTTAGTTTTCTTTTATGTAATTTTTATTTTCCTTATGTAACTGAGAGGAGAGGAGACTTTCATGGAGGAATGAGAACAAGCTTGTAATGAGGGTGACACCGGTGTAAGTAATCTTTTCTTTCATTGTCATTTGAATCGAATCGAAATTTTCTTTTCTTTTCTATTCTTATTTTTGTTTGCTTCCCTCTTCTGTGTTTGTGGATCCAAATGAATCCGATAGCCTCAAAGTTGCCTTGCCCTTGCAAGTGCCGTTGATGGCTTATAGTGATGGATATCAATTTCTATGGAAGTGTAGCTTGCCCCTTCATTTCATAGAGTAAATCGGGAATGGGGAAGATCCTATTTGTCATACTTTGCTTGCCTTCAAACAAAGGTACATCATCAATACGGGTCAAAGGTAAGCAGGCGCCGAAGAGGTAAGTAAGTTTTTTTTAGGTTTTCGTTTTCTTTCTTTTAATTCTTTAGTTTAGATTAGCAACACCATCAACACCCAACTCTTTTATCACTCTTTTCAATTTCTTTGTATATATCTATTTTCTATTTTCTCTACCTTCTCAATCTACCACTTTCTTTCTAACTTGACTTAAACTTATTTTTCCTTTTCTTTTAAAGAACTAAAAGAGGATCTTTAATCATACTTTGTAGCATAAAAGAGAACTTACTAAAAAAGCTTTCATTGCTAGTCCCTCTTTGCGGATCACGACCCGCATAGCCACTTGCTATCGCAGTAGTATTGAGTACTTGCACTCTTTATTTTACGTTCTAAAATTCTGTATTTTTGTGTGCAGGTAAAAAACTCAATCACTGATGACAATCAATTAGCCTCGCGCCAGAAACTATTTTGAGCTTCGCGCGAGGCTATAACGCCTATGCTAGGCTAAATATGAGCCGTATGCGAGGCTAGATAGGTTTATGCGAGCCTAAAGCTGGCCTATTGACCTGGTCATTTAATAGATTTCGAAATAATAGGCTAAATGTGAGCCGTATGCGAGGCTAAAAAATTGCCTACAGCCTCGTTTATTTAATAGACTTCGAAATAATAGGCTAAATGTGAGCTGAAAGTGAGGCTAGACAGGCTTGCTCGAGTCTAAAAATGGCTTATTGACCCGGCCGTTCCACGGAACGTGGGGCGAAGTGGGCGGGTATAACTGCCCACTTAAAGTGGCATTAACCCCACTAACGTAGTCGGATTAGCCCATTAAATACTAGGCCAAAGGTTTGACCTGGCTAGCCCTCTCATAGAGGCGTAGAAAGTCTCGTACGAGACTGGATTTAGCGTCGCGCGAGGCTAGGTTTAACTCCACACGTGGGACTAAAAGCTCTTAAGCAGAGCTGTGACGACTTCGGTGAAGGATTGGACTCCATAATTACATTTTTATCATCACTTTTATACATTTATCCTCAATCATTTCTATATTTATTAATGCTATTAACCCTCTTTTGTTTATGGTGTGTAGAAATTCAATAAAAAAGGAGATAATGAGTAGAAGAAGCTTCTATCCTATTTAAAGTTAGATTTTATATTAAATTAAATCCAAAGGAGGAAAGGATTAATCGTCATCTCTTATATTCAAGTTCAAATTCAGAAGATAAAGTCCTAGAAGATGAATAAGATAAAGCTAATTCTACAAGGAATAAGGAAGATAATTCAAATTAAATGGAATTCAAAATCAATTCAGACTCGGATTCAGACTACACATCTTTTAGTATTCAGATCATAACGTTCTCTACAGATTTTCAAATCTGATGATTCAAGATTCTACAAAAAGAAGACTTGAAGAACTACAATTTTTATGTTTACGATTCTGTCTAATTCAGCTGTCTGATGCGTCATATTCAGTGATCAACATGCCAACTTGCTGCAGGATTAAATTTCCGAGTTGAATTAGGAAACCTTCTAATTTATATCCTAGTATGATTAGTCCTGAGGTCTATCTAAAGAGTTAAAGTTTCTCATAATCTCTTATCTCACATCAGAGATCAAAATTAGAGTTTTCCTTTATATCTATTTGAAAATCACCTAGAGGGGGGGGGGGTGAATAGGTGATGGCTATACTTAATGGCAAATAATACGGAATTAAAAACAAACTAACAATAACAATTAGATAAAGCTTGCAAAAGCGTAAGCAATATAAGTACAAGTAAAGAGAGAGAGGGAGAGAGTAGAGTTTAGAGAGATAGTAGGCAATCACAAACACAAAAATATGTTTCGAGATTCGAGCCACTGCTCTACGTCCTCGCCTTCAACACGATGAAGGATTTTCACTATGACCGATCCCACTGGATTGTAAATCGGTTATAAGTTCTCACTAGAACTCTTCAGACACACTTGTCCTCTCTCACGGTACCGCAACACCAACTTGGAGCTCACTAGCTCGCTCGAGGCCGCAACCTCTACAACTTCTCAATTGAAGAAAACCGGTGATCAATACTTGACCACAAAGATAGCTCACAAGCACAACCCTACAACCAAGATGAGAAAGTGAACTTGGGATTATGTAGTGCAAATAGCAAGTAGAGAACTAGAGGAAAGGCTCAAGCTAAAACACTAAAACTTTGGAAATAGTTGGCTTAAGAGAAAATCTTTTGCAAAGAAGCTAAACTATGAAAAACTTTGATGCAAGGCTTAGAAATCTTGTTATGAAGTTGTTTCATACTCCCACTATATATGGGGGATGAAAATAAGGGTAGAAAACTCAATAGATCCATTGGGACAAGACCCAACAAAAGACAAAATTGAATCTAGCCGTTGGAAGCCAACTCAGTAGAATTTTCTGCTGTCGGTCGACGGGCGGTCGACCGTGAACGGTCAAATTTCTGACCGTTGGGAAAAGCGGTCGACCGGACGGTCGACCGTAGTTCCCAAACAGAGAGTGAAACTCTCTGTCGGTCGACCAGGCCGATCGACCGGAACAAATAGAGAGCACTGCTCTTTAAAACGGTCGACCGGCCCGGTCGACCGAAGTGCATGCTTGCACTTGGTTCATGTCGGTCGACCGCCCGGTCGACCGACAGAGCAGTTTGCTCTGTCAGCAGTCGACCGCCCGGTCGACCGGCTGAGGGCCAAAACAGGTTTTGGGATATCTTTTTGAAGTCAATATTTTTCCAACAAAATTTTTTTTGATAAGTAATACAAAATAGAGTTCTAGGGATTTGAAGAGCTAGAGTGTGATCATAGATCAACACCAAATAGATTAGAATTATATTTTGATAAAAATTCTTTTATAAAATAAAAAAACTAGTTTTTCCAAAACTTGTTTTTTCTGAAACTCCTAAGAAACCAGGTAATAAATTTTTGAGAAAACACAAAGGAATATGAAATGTGTGTGTGTGTGATAATCCCAAAAGCTATCAACTTCTTTCATCTTGGTTTTAACAAATGACTATAAATCTTAACTAAAATGGAAAAGGTAAAAATACAAATCTTGAAATAGTCGTCTCGAGATTTCTTGATCCTTGAGCTCTTCTAGTGTGCTAGGTTTTGTGATCTAAATCTTCTTGACTTCCAAATGTGTGAGCCTTGTGATGGAGCCGAAATGCAACATATGTTTTGACCTGAAACTTAATTAAACAATTTTGTTAATACCTAACTACATATGGTTTGTTATCATCAAAACTAGGGCTAATAGCATTTGGGCCAACAATCTCCCCCTTTTTGATGATGACAAAACATATGGAGTTATTACAAATATTTTGGAAAGAAACTTCAAGTGAAGCTCTCCCTTAACACATGCATATATAAGAATAAGACATAAAAGAGCTAAATGCATAATAAAAGCATATATAAAGGATATAACAGTTAGACTCATATGCCAACCATCTATGCATAATAAGGATACAGATATATGAGAGTGTATTCACAAATGGTTACCTCCATCTATCCAAAAATACCTCCAGCCTTAAATAAGTGGAAGATGGTTGGATCAAAAGGGAATAAGAAACAATACACAGCTAAATGCATATACCACATAAAGACAATAAGGATAACTGCCATATCAGAAATAAATATGTCCATACATGCTTAGAGGTTCATGCCAACCTCAAAAACCAAATACAAACTAACACACAAAGCATATGTCCATAAAACAAACTACATATCCAAATACAGAAAATAAATACTCCAAACATAAAAACTAACTTCCTCAAATAACTCCATTAAAATATCTCTCCCCCTTTTGTCATCAACAAAAGGGGTCAACCCTCCTGGAAATCAAGGTCTTCTGGGGAAGCTGGTGCCTCAGGAACAACAAGAGGAGGAGCCCATGCGTCGAAAGAAGGACCCGTGGGAGGGGAAGTGGCTGTGAGTGATCTCTCAGAAGAGGAGCTGGCCAAGTGTACCTACTATAGATGTCATTGATGTAGGTCTGCATATAGAGAATAGAATCACAAATGTGATAGATCCACTCGCTACTCTAGCCACTGAAAGTGAGCGGTCATCTGAGCGGACATCTGCTGGTTGTACTCCCGAAGCTGAGTGGAGAGAGGAAGATATGGATCAAAGGAAGCAGAAGAAGCACAAGAAGATCCTGAAGCAATAGCAGGTATGATAGACTAGTGCTGAGGAGTAGGAGCACGCTCCCTAACACACATCCTCTTGAGAAGAGTGCTGTTGATGTCAACTGACGGTTCGATGGACCGTTCAATGGAAAGATCGAATCTGAGTTGCTTCAGTAGACGTGTGATAAGCATCCCAAAGGGCAAGTGCCGGTTTGGGACCAGAAGATGATCGGACGTCATGTAGTCGATGATGAGTTTAGGAATACTTACTCATATGTCTTTCAGAAGGCACTAGATAAGAAGAGGAGCAGAACCCCTAGCGTGACTATACTCTCCTGATTTTGGCAGAAGGTTATAGAAAATGATTTTAGCTAAGACTTGGACGGTGAGAGTGTAATACTTCACCTTCTCATTCCTAACTAAAGCGGGGTTATCATCATCGTGAAGCAAAATGGAGGCGGTGTGGGCAGACTCATCATCAAGATAAGCAAATTCATGTAGATCCACATTATAAATATCTACCCCCTCATAGGAGATGTGTAGGAGATGAGAAAATTTATCAAGGGAAATATTTATATCCTTGCCCAAAACTCTATACCTGATATGATTATTTTGGAAAAACAGGTTAAAGTAAAAATAATGGACTAGTTCAGGGTAAACTGGTTCTCTCATGGTGACAAAATGCTCAAGTGAACTAGTACTTAAAATATTAGCAATATTAAGGTGCTCAAAATCACTAAGCACCACAATCCTACCAGAGATAATATTTTTATTGTGGATAATTGAAAATCTATGAGATACATTTTGGGAGATGAAGGGGTTGGAAGATGATTCAGGGTTTTCTCCTTTCAAATCTAGATCTTTTGGACATGGTGAAAGATTAATCAAGATAATAGCACGAAATAAAGATGGATAAACAAGAATAATAAAGAAAATTGAAGAGATTAAGGAGAAATTTTGGTTATACCTTCCGAATCCAAGAAAAATCCTGAAAAATTACAGATTTGGAGCCTAAGAAAGATTTTAACGAATTTTATAGGACAAATTTTGGAGTGGAAAGAGTTTTAGGGGGTTGGAGTTGATGGGTGAAGAAGAGAATTGAAGAGAGGAAGGAGGAGAAGTCGGTGGAGAGATGATAGAACGAATTTTTTTAGGAATTAGGGCTTCATATAAAACTGGGTAAGCACAGCCAAACCCGACTTCCGGTCGACCGGCGCAAACCGAGAGCAAACTGGTTTCGGTCGGTCGACCGCCGGTCGACCGGCTTCGGGCAAAAATATATTTTTTGTATTCCAGGTTATCTCAGTTGACAGCCCGGTCGACCGGCCTATTACAGGCTAACTCAGTTGACTAGTCGGTCG
Organism: Agave tequilana; assembly: GCA_038442645.1. Taxonomy (NCBI): domain Eukaryota; kingdom Viridiplantae; phylum Streptophyta; class Magnoliopsida; order Asparagales; family Asparagaceae; genus Agave; species Agave tequilana. Next base: position 45,351 of record JAVJIF010013965.1, on the reverse strand, counting down.
ACCGTAACTGCCCAAAAACAGTAAAATTTTATTTTTGTTTTTAATTTATTTTCTTTTAAGATGAAATTAGAATCTAGTATATTTTAACACATAAAACAAGAAAATAATGTTAAAATTTTAATAGGCATGAAAAACACATAAAAATTAATTTTTATTCTATTTTATTATTATTAACAACATATTTCTTAATAATTAAGCAATAAATTTGAGATATTGAAGCCGAATACCCCTTTAAGGGTTCTGAACTTCTCCTCGACATTCCTCTAGATAAGAGTTGAGGCGCGCATTATCTATCTCTATTTATTTGCTTAACTTTGGTTAAATAAATTTTCATATTTGACAATATACTTAAAAAACATTTATTAACCAAAAAAAATTGATACATGGACAAACAAAATTTGGCTAGAATAGAAATAAAAGCAAACTAAATGTACAATCTCAACTATAGGCAAGATACAAGAATATGCAAGTCTACATAATTAAAGTATTTTACCACAAAATGAAACTAGCTAATCACATGTTTGTACATATCTAGCTAGAGATAAAAATCTTAAGTGGAGAAGTTACCAAACCGCGGGCAATCTCCAAAATAGGTGCCTCTTTGTTAGCGATGCAAGTGACGATTTGTTCGTTGAGCTTTGATGCATCCACCACCCGGGCACCATCTCCCCCTAAGTCTTGGAGGAGGACAACGCACCTGTATCAATCAATTTTGACGTGTCCTTTGGTACTCAAGTCTTTTTGGGTCCTATGGGGTTAGTACTTTCTCGAACCAAACATTTTCATTTATCATATTTAATTTTGCAAAACAAAATTTTATTAAATGGCCTTTGCGGCCACAATGAGCACAAGTATATATTTTTTCATACATAAATGCATGATTGTGTTGATGTGAGTGTGCATGCTTTTCATGATGTGTGTTTGATGCATGAGGAGTGTGTTTCCTTTGGGTTTTTTTCTTAAGAAACATAGATGCAAATTTGTTCATATCAAATGCATACTTTTTCAAAGTAGTATCCAAAATCTCAGTGCGTTTTTGAATATCCAAAAATTTATTTTTATTATAAGTGATACTTGGGCTTTTACCCTTATAAGTAGTTTTATATTTTTCAAAATCCTTTTTCATTTTCTCAAAAGATTTTGACAAATCATTTTTCTCATTTAAAACAATCTCAAATTTGTTCTTTAATAAATCATTTTCCTTTTTTAACTTTTTATTTTGAGCAAGGGAAATTTTATATCTATTTTGTAATTCTTCAAAAAATTGTGCTAATTCATCCATGGTCAAATCCTCATCTTCTAAAGAGTTTTCTAGGTTTACCTTAGAAGCTTCATCACCATGTGCCATGAAGCACATGTGTGCGGTGTCGATCTCCTCTTCGGATTCTGTCTCTGAGTCATCCCACGTGGCCACCATCGCCTTCTTCTTTTGCACGTTCTTAGAGGTTATAGCTTGTAAAGAGGGGCAATTCGCAATTAGATGACTCATTCTTTTGCAATGGAAGCACGAACCCGTTTCCTCCTTTTTCTTTTCAAGTCTTCTTTGAGGTCTTCCTCTTCGGAAGTTGCTTTGTCTATCTTTCTTATAGAACATCTTGTTCACTTTTCTAATGAGCATGGCAAAGTCCTCATCATAGTCTTCCGATGATTCATCATCATCAAAGGAGGATGGAGTCGCCTTGAAAGCTATTTCTTTCTTCTTTGGAGCCTCCCTTTCTTCTCTCACCTTCATCTCCATCTCATGGGTTTTGAGATTACCAATGAAGCCGAAAAAGTCCATCTTCTCCCTATCGTTGAGCTCCTTGAGGGTGGTTGCCTTAACTTTCCAAGATTTGGGCAGAGCTCTAATGACCTTTTCGGATATTTTGGTCATTATCAATCTTGTAATCTAAAGAGGATAAAGTATTAGTGATCTTGGTGAACTGAGTGAGCATTTCATCTATACTTTCATTTTCAAGCATATAAAAATTCTCATATTGAGAACGGAGCAAGTCAATTTTGGATCTCTTGACTTGCGACGTCCCCTCATGAGTAATAATAAGATCATTCCAAACTTCATAAGCGGATTTGCAATTAATTACACGAGAAAGATCATCTTCATTTAATGCTTGTGTAAGTGCATATTGGGTTTTGCATTGACCTCATAGTCCTTAGCGGTTGCTTCGGACCATGTATCCTCATCACTGTGAGGTTTAACAAATTCTTTGGTAATGACTTTGGCAACTCTAACTCCTAGGGACTTTAGGAATAGGTTCATTTTGACCTTCCAAATGGGAAGTTCAAGCCATCAAACTTGGGTGGGGATTTGATGCTAGAGAAGTCAAGTGATGTCATGAAAATAAGTTTAGTGCACAAACAAATAATAGATGCAACAAATAAATATAGCCAAATAAAGAGAATCTCCCTAAGGTGGTTAAACCAAATGCTAGGGTTAGGCTCTGATACCAATTGAAAATCACCTAGAGGGGGGTGAATAGGTGATGGCTATACTTAATGGCAAATAATGCGGAATTAAAAACAAACTAGCAATTAGCAATAACAATTAGATAAAACTTGCAAAAGAGTAAGCAATATAAGTGCAAGTAAAGAGAGAAAGTAGGCAATCGCAAACACAAGGATATATTTCGAGGTTCGAGCCACTGCTCTACGTCCCCGCCTTCAACACGATGAAGGATTTCCACTATGACCGATCCCACTGGATCGTCAATCGGTTACAAGTTCTCATAAGAACTCTTCAGACACACTCGTCCTCTCTCACGGTACCGGAACACCAACTTGGAGCTTACTAACTCGCTCAAGGCCGCAACCTCTACAACTTCTCAATTGAAGAAAACCGGTGATCCGCACTTGACCACAAAGATAGCTCACAAGCACAACCCTACAACCAAGATGAGGAAGTGAAACACTTGGGATTATGTAGTGCAAATAGCAAGTAGACAAGTAGAGGAAAGGATCAAGCTAAAACACTAAAACTTTGAAAATAGTTGGCTCAAGAGAAAATCTTTTTCAAAGAGGCTAAACTATGAAAAACTTTCATGCAAGGCTTAGAAATCTTGTTATGAAGTTGTTTCATACTCCCACTATTTACTGGGGAAGAAAATAAGGGTAGAAAACTCAATAGATCTGTTGAGACAAGACCCATTAAAACACAAAATTGAATCTAGTCGTTGGGAGCCAACTCAGCAGAATTTTTTGCTGTCGGTCGACTGGGTGGTCGACCGCCAACAGTCAAATTTCTGACCGTTGGGAAAAGCGGTCGACCGTAGTTCCCAAACAGAGAGTCGACCGGGCCGGTCGACCGGAGCAAACAAAGAGCACTGCTTTTTAAAACGGTCGACCGGCCTGGTCGACTGAAGTGCACGCTTGCACTTGGTGCATGTCGGTCGACCTCCCGGTCGACCGATAGAGCAGTTTTGCTCTATCAGCGGTCAACTGCCCGGTCGACCTGCTGAGGGCCATAACAGGTTTTTGGATATCTTTTTGAAGTCAATATTTTTGTAACAAATTTTCTTTTGATAAGTAAATATAAAATAGAGTTCTAGGGATTTGAAGAGCTAGAGTGTGATCACAGATCAACACCAAATAGATTAGAACTATATTTTGATAAAAATTCTTTTCTAAAACAAAAAAACTAGTTTTTCCAAAACCTGATTTTCCAAAACTTTATTTTTCTGAAACTCGGTAAGAAACCAGGTAGTAAATTTTTGCTAGAAAACACAAAGGAATATGAAATGTGTGTGTGTGTGTGACAATCTCAAAATCTATCAATTTCTTTCATCTTGGTTTTAACAAATGACTATAAATCTTAACTAAAATGGAAAAGATAAAAATACAAATCTTGAAATAGTTTTCTTGATATTGCTTGATCCTTGAGTTCTTCTAGTGTGCTAGGCTCTGAGATCTAAATCTTCTTGGTTTCCAAATGTGTGAGTCTTGTGATGGAGCCGAAATGCAACATATGTTTTTACCTGAAACTTAATTAAACAATTTTGTTAATACCTAACTACATATGGTTTGTTATCACAATGCTAGGAATTAGCCCTATGAGGCTATGTTGAGCATCAGGTAAAGCTAGCGCTTGGCTCGTTATTGAGCTTTGAAGGGCTTCAAGGCGAAGCTAGATAATTTAGTATCTGGAGTGAGGCCAGCACCTTAGGCTCACGCGAGGCTAAGTATTGAGCGACTCAGCCTCAAAAAGTAGTATTTGGTCAGCTGTCGGCTTCACGGATTAGCGGGGCCTGAGCTTCTGCTTTGTCCCTCGGGATGTGTTGAGTTAGTTATCAGCTTGTCCACGACTTGTCTTTTATAGATGTTATCAAGTTGGACATCGTTCTGACCAATTGAAAAGCTGTATAAGAGTTTGTCTTTTTTAGTTTGTCAACAATAAGATATCCAGGTAACAAAAGTTTTATATCAATACAGTGATACAGAAAACAAGATGTCCAGGTAACAAAAGTTTCATATCAATACAATGATACAGGAAACACTTATGCGCTGTATTCAGAAAATACTAAAGTAACAGTAATATAGGAATATTCAAGTAAAAGTGATTCGTGTAACAGAATTACATGAACAATTAGGACATGTATATGTGTGAATCCATATAATATGAATGCTATATCAATAACAGTGATAAAGAAAACAGTCATGTCATATACTTACATGTGTCTGTGTAATAGTGATACAAGAACATGAAATAACAGAATTCAGTGTAACAAAGTATATGTATAACGATCATACAAGTACATAAAGTAACAATGTTTAGTGTACTAGAATGTTCGTGTAACAATGAATCAGGTACATGAAATAACAGTGTCTGATGCAATAGTATATTCGTATCACTGTGAGACAAGTACATGAAATAATAATGGTTCAGTGTAATAGAATATCCGTCTAGCAGTGACAATGTCAAGGTGATATAGTTAATATGGACATGTATCAACATATTACTATTTTGTTATAACAATTTCAATATCATTCATATGATCGTTTTCACAAAGTAATTAAATATAATTATCTATATTATCATATTTAAATTATCAATTTATTTATAAATTTGGATTTTCTTTATCAACATCTTATAATTAATCAATATATATAGATAATCACCTATATTTTATATTAAATCAAGAAACAAAACAAATTATTATTTTATTGAACATGGTTAAAGAGCAATCATGCATATTTTAATTAATGTGACTTAACAATAATTACTATTTATTAAATAATATTTATAGTGATTTATTGATAATCACGTTTATTAAATAAAGCAATCAATTAATTTTATTCAATATGATAACATATAATTTATAAAATAAAAACTCACAATTATTATTACAAGTATAGCTCATCTTTTTACGATCGCAATGGCTTGCGAATCATTCAATTTAGACTTCGGATGATCAAGATATCGCCCTAACACTAAAATCAATAAAATAGGTTAGTTATGCAATTTATAATGTTTAAAATTTAATAAATATTATTTAATAAAGGGTTTTATGAAAAATCACCTTTATTTAGTTTTGGATGCGGGTTTGGGCTATTATTGGGTCGGGTTTAGATTCAATAACCCATACCCACTAAACTAAAGTGAATATAGGTTTTGGATAACGAGTTATGGGTCGGGTTTGAGGCTAATGGGTCAGATTAAACCCATTAGAGAAAGAACAAAAGAGATCGAGAAAGAGGACTAGGGAGGAGCAGCGACGGCCATGGGGGCTACGGGTGATACCGGCACGACTACTGCAGAGACGGCGGCTAGCCGGTCGCTGGCGACAGCTGGGAGAGAGGGGTATATGGTAGAGAAAGAGAGGGAGAATGAGAGAGATAGAGAAAGAGAAGGAAAGTGAGAGAGAGAGGACGAGAGGAAGAGATGGTTGCGGTGATTCATGGTGGTGGAGCGCAGCCGGCCGCATGGAACAGCGACAGGGCTTGTTGGGATCGGCCAGAGGGAAGAAGGAGGGAAAGAAGAAGAAGAGAAAGAAAGAGAGAAGAGAGAAGGAAACAGAGAATAACAGAGAGTGAGAAGACGATGGCTGGTAGTTGGCTGGGCTTGGCCGACGGCAAGGCCTGGGAAAAAAGAGGGGAGAGAGTAGGTGAGGAGAAAGAGAGCGCGGAGTGGGGGGGTGTGTTAAAGAGAGTAAGAGACAAAGTTAGGAAGAGAGTGAAACAAAGAGATAGAGTGTGTGTGTTTATAGAGAGAGGGAAGATAGAGAGAAGTCAATGGTGAGTAGGTAGGGAGTCGGTGGCTTGCAGGGGAAGGAAAAGAAATGGATTGGGGAAGAAAAAAAGAGGAAAAAATTATTTAATATTATTTATTTAATATTTTAATTGGGTCAAAATTTGACCAGTTTCAAATGGTTCTCAAAAATTTTATAAAATAGCAAATATTACCCGAAGGAATAACGTGAAATCAGATTCAAGAAATTCATTATGATTTGTAAACTAAAAATCTTAGAATCGATCGGTGATACCGATCGACACCAGATTGGCCAGATTTTTGACTAATTCAGAAAAATTCTCAAAAATATGCTAACCTAGAAAATATAGTCTTAAAGACCAATTTGGAATTAAATTCTAGAAATTCAACTCCATTTGGAATTAAAAATCATATAGTCGATTATCAGAATCGGTCGACACAGAATTCGAAGATTTTTCAAAAAAATCCAGAAAATTCTGAAAAATCTAAAATATTAGGAAATAATATCTGAAGTTGAAATTGGTTCAGTCTGACTATCAAGAAGGTCAAATCAAATATGTACATTGTATCAAGTACTGATACTGTGACACGTACATATAAGGTCGGGTATTACACTTCTACTCACCTTACAAAAATATTTCTTCCTCGAAATTTCAATTCAGGTGGAAGAAGAAAATTTTACTGATCCTGAAATTTGAATGTTATGGGTCTATATGATTCCACTATGCCACTCTGATATCTACCTAGAACTTCAGATTGGGTGACTAATATCGTGAATCAAAGATAAAGATTGAAACCAAAATGTTGAAGAGAAAGCAGAAAGGAATCAAAATACTGCGGATGACAAATGAAATTAGAGATTGGTAAGAGTCAAGGAATGTATTTTCAAAGAGATTGTATTCTTGTACTCGTAGCTGAAATCCACAAATCCAGATCTAGATTAGTTATAATCTGATAATTAGTTATACTGTTGGTAAGAGCCTGAGCATTGACCTAAGTGGTTACCCACATTTGGTGTGAACTTAGGCTCTGATATAACCCTGTAACACCCCGATCTCATGAGTATGGAGAAGTTACTGTGACATATATACACAGGGTGAAAATACCCTCACATATATATATGTTAAGCATCATTATAGGGAATAAATATAATATATAAAATATTGCCAGCATTTAATGAGTACAAGAATACCTGCAAAAGAGTCAGTGATCACGATAGATGAGGAGGGATAAATCAGAAAATAAAAACAAAATATTTATGAATAATGAAGGGCGTAAAGTATTCTATTTGTGTCCCGTGAAATATTAGGTGCTACGATATCTCGGATTTCTAACCTGGGCATGCAAACTCAGGGTCATCAGAAAGCGACCTAGTGAGTGATAAAATGAAGGAGATAATAATATATATTATAATAGTATTACAATCACGATAATATATAATACATGTTTATATACTAATGATACAGTATAATTATACTAACAATCGGTATATATATAATATTATATTATATTAACACTATAATATCATCAATGCCTACATGTTACAACGATATTACCTCTACGATATTATATTTAACATGATTAAAACAATAATGATATTCAATCAGGAAGAGTTATATGTATATCGATTAATGTTATATTATTTATAATAATTAACATGTTTTTAATATGTACTCTGAACTAAGATACATGACTTGATTATATATTACTGAAATAATTTTGTATTATTAACAGATGTCAAGTCTTAATTATTTTATATTTACTATTTACATTAATAGTACTAGTAAAATGACAGTATAGTGACAATAAATATGAACATTTACACATGAAATAAACAGAAGAAACATGAAATAAACAGAAATAACCATGCTATAATGTTTGTGATTATATTGGAATATTTTGTCTACATAGAACATATAAAGTGTAGAGTGTACATGTATAATAACATGATAATAAACATGATAATCATGATCTTTATTATAATATACACAAACAAGATATCAGGAAAAATATCATGCAGGCGGTGAACAATATTATACAATAATGATAATAATTAGTATCACTTGCTATTATAATCAATCTCTTTCAGTGTCTCATACCACTGAAAGTTCATACCGGAGCCTCCAGTTGAACCCATTCGAATATGACATACGGGTCATATTATCCGAACGAGAGAGTGACCAAATAACAAGCATTCCTGACATCACTGTTGTTTATGTTGTTTTATTATGTTAATTGAAAACTCAAGGGTTAAGGAGCTCTAATCGGATGGGTATATCCCGTGCATAACCGAGATCACGGTCTAACACAATCCCCTGACTGCTGAGACCAGGGCCCTCCGCTAAGAGGAGAGTAGAAAATATGAAGTACCTCATCCCCTGCAGTGGGATGTATAATGGATCCAAGACATTCACCCGATAAGAACTAGTCAACCGTCAAGTCTCTCCCATCTCCAGGTTACATTTAGTAATTATACAATGAATCATGAACAATAACAGTATATGTATTATGTAATAGGATAACAGGACATAGCCATCTTTGTATCATTGAACAGGATAACGAGAAATAAGAGATGTTAGACTCTAGACGTGATCACTTAGTTCCACACATCAAATTAATAGACAATATGTCCAGGTAATAAGAATTTCATATCAATACAGTGATATAAAAAATAGTCATATATTGTATTCAGGAAATAATCATTTAACAGTAATACAAGAATATTCAAGTAATAGTAATTCGTGTAACAAAAATACATGAATAAATAGCAGATGCATCATTTGTATCTATGTAACATGAATGCTATATCAATAACAATAATAAAGAAAATAGTCATGTCATATATTTAGGTGTGTCTATGCAATAGTGATATAAGAACATGAAATAAAAGAATCCAGTATAATAAAGTATATGTATAACGATTATACAAGTACATGAAATAACAGTGTTTAGTGTGCTAGAATGTTTGTGTAACAATGGATCAGGTACTGAAATAAAAGTGTCCGATGTAATAGTATATTTATGTCACTGTGATACAAGTACATGAAATAATAACGGTCCAGTGTAATAGAATATCCGTATAGCGGTGACAGTGTCAAGGTGATATAATTAACATGGACATGTGCAACATATTATTTTGTTATAACAATTTCTATATTATTAACATGATCGATATCACAAAGTAATTAAATACAATTATCTATATTACCATATTTAAAGTATCAATTTATTTATAAATTTAGATTTTCTTTATCAACATCTTATAATTAATATATATATATATATATATATATATATATATATATATAGATAATTCACCTATATTTTATATTAGATCAAAAAATAAATAAATTATTATTTTATTGAACATGGTTAAAGAGCAATCATGTATATTTTAATTAGTGTGACTTAATAATAACTATAATTTATTAAATAATATTTATAGTGATTTACTGATAATCAAATTTTATTAAATAAAGCAATCAATTAATTTCATTCAACATGATTAAATATAATTTATAAAAGAAAAAACTCAAAATTATTATCATAGAGTTGTAGCTTGTCTTTCTATGATCGCAACGGCTCGAGAATCATCTAAATCGAATTTCGGATAGTCAAGATATCACCTGAACACTAAAATCAATATAAATAGGTTAGATATGCATTTATAATGTTTAAAATGTAATAAATATTGTTTAATAGGTTATTTTTAAAAATTACCTTTATTTAGTTTTGGATGCGGATTTGGGTTGTTATTGGGTCGGGTTCAGATTTAATAACTCATACACATTAAACTAAAGTGAATATGGGTTTTGGATATTGAGTTAATGGGTCGGGTTTGAAGCTAATGGGTAGAGAGAACGGGAGAGATCGAGAGAGAGGAGTAGGGAGTGAAATCACCTAGAGGGGGGGTGAATAGGTGATAATACTAATCAACACACAAATTTAAAAGTTATGATGCAACGATCACCCGAAACAAGACTAGAAGCCGAATGCCCCGTGAAGGGCTCTGAACTCCTTCCTTGTGATTCCTCTAGATAAGAGTTTGAGGTGCGCAATGCAATCTTATTGTGTGAGTATTGATCAACAATGTAGCAATGAATATGAAGCAAGTAAATATAGCAATGAATATAAAGCAAATAAATGAAGCAAGTAAACCAATCGCAAACACAGAGATTTGTTCCGAGGTTCGAGCACCCAGCTCTACGTCCCCGCTTTCACCCAGAAGGATTTCCGATCCACTAGAACTTCCACAAAGGATGACAAACACTAGGGAGTACCCAACTCCTCAATCACACTCCTCTATTCCAGAGGTAATGGAGTAACAATTACAATAAGCACTGGATGATCAAAAGACCACAAACTCTCTCTTGAAAATTTTCTTTACAAAAACCCTAGAGAATAATATATAAGATTGAAGCTCAAGGTTTTGTAAGTGATATAAAAATAGAAGAGAGATTTTAAGAACCAAAAACTTTCAGAAAACTTTTGAAAATAATAGCCCAAAACTTAAACAAAGCTCTTTCTCAAGAAAACTCAAAACTTTTGATTTTTGAATATGTTGTTGTGAAAACCTCTACCCTAATGACCCCTTTATATAGGATTTAGGAAGAGTAAACATAGAAAAGTTTTACCTGAATATAAGAGGAAGAAATTGACCCTCTAATACAGCTAACCACGTTTTATTTAAACTTAAACACATTTTGAAAACATGTTAAAAATCAGCCTCCAGAAAATTAGCCATTACTGCCAATCTGGCAGATTGGACAACTTTGAGCACATTTTTCAGGCTGTAAACTTCCGAATTCAGAATTAGGTATATAGGAATAATTTGTAAATATTTAAGTCTTATTTTTAATGCAACTGAAATCAACTCAATATCATTTTTTATTAAAAAGTTATCAATAAAACACTGACATGTGTCAAAACAGAAACTGTAAGCTATTTTCAGAACAAGAACAGAGTTCAACCAAATATTAGACATCTTTAAAATTTGAACCTGAAAATGATTATTGAATAAGAAATTTAGATCTTAAAGTTATCTTTGAAATGCAAGTTAAATCATGTTATTTGAATATATAAAAACTTTATACTATTCTTTAACAAACTAAAAATATAAAAACTTTATAGGAAGGTGTCTCTGAACCGCGTTGCCGAGCTAGAGCCTTCTCTCCTATGAAAACGTCCTCTTGCGTCATTTGCCTTTTAGCGCCATTATCCTTGCAATATGCTTAATAAGACCATCATGACTAGTACAAACCTGAAACTCATTCTAAACAACTTATTAGTACCAAATAACTTCTATGCGTTTTGTTATCATCAAAACTTAAACAAATAGAGAGTGTAACCTTTTAGGCCAACAATCTCCCCCTTTTTGATGATGACAAAAAATATAGGTTATAACACAAGATATAAAAGGGATATAAAAACTCCCCCTCAAATGATACTCTATTTTATTAAGTATAAAACATGAAAACATATACATATATGAATATGTACAAAACATGAAACCAACATATACATATATGAGATAAACATGTATATGAAACCAAAACATGAAATCACCAATACTTCTCCCCCTTTTTGTCATACATCAAAAAGAGTTAGGAAACAACCAATAAACAATATATGCATAGACAAGATATAAACATGCATATATGCATACATAAACTCAAATATCTCTTCCCATATTTGTCAATTCATCAACAAGGGGCTAAGGAGAAAACACAATCAATTGTCATATCATCAAATCTTAAAGACCAAACATAAGGGTTTTTTTTTAAACCAATTTAAAATTTTTGATAAACATATTGATACCAATTAAAGATAAAAATCAAATTTTAGATAAACGCTAAAATCATTTTGCAATAAGGATACCAAATAGAGAATAATACTAATTTAAGATCATTGATACTAACATTGAAAATGTTAGCATATATCAAATCAAAGTATTTTACATCATAAATAATGGGAGTAAGATACCAATTTGAAATAAAAAGGGATACAAAATGAATTTACAACCAATACCAATTTTACATAAAACCAATTTAAAAACAAGAATTTTCTCCCCCTTTATGAAATACTAAAAGAAACAATGCATAAGCTTGTAATAGATACTAATTAATAATTGACATGATGAACTAAATCAAGCTTAGCAAACATAATTTGTGCTTTTTCAAAAAAAATGTAAAGACATGTGAAACAAGCACAATCAAAATGTATGTATGAATATACCAATTGAAATATGAGGCATATATAGAAAATACATATGAGTATACAAATATATGAAATATCAATTTTGATACCAATAGAAATATAATGAGGATCCAGTGTATAATTCAAACCTACCACCCTTATCATGCACAAGTTTAAAAGGTATTCAAGAAGGGTATACAAGGTATGGTCGCCCATCCAACCGCCCTTAAAAGGTAGGGTTTTCAAAATTATGATTTGAAAGTAAATAGGCATAGTTTGAAAACTCTACCATTTGAAGAATAGAAACTAGTTTTAAAGATATTTTTAAAAACTAGTAAGAAATCCTTCAAAATATGAAACCAAATCATATATACCATGAAGACATGAAAATCACATAATATTGACACTCAAAGTCTATAAAGCACATATATGCTCAAGAAACAAAAATCATGAGTAAATAAGAATAATGTGAGTGTAAGAATCATGTAATCACAAAATCATGGGAATAGGCAATAAAGCTCAATTGAAATTCCTTTAAACATGAAAATATGAAAATCGTCAAAACTAAATTTTCATTAAAAACAATTTATACTTCAAGGCATATGCATGTTTTGACAAAACAAGAAGTATACATATATATCCCTAAATACAACTGAGTCCATAATAAAGATTTGCATGAAAAGCAAATGACTCAAGGGGTATACATGTATATCTTAAGGTTTGGCAAAATAAACATATACATGAAGTGAAAACACATGATCATAAAATATGTCCAAGATGGGGAATACAAGTTTAAAATGCATGAATCATCAAAACTAGTCTATACTAGTACATTTAACAAGCACAAATGAGCATTTAAGCACAAACATATAGAAGTCTATTTGTGGCTCACTAGATGTACAAGTATATATCCAAGTTTTAATGAAAACTAACATCCAAACATATAATCAAATCATGAAGCATAAAAAGAGACATAAATCAACATGATAAACATAAATACGATCATTATGTAAATCCACATGCTATTAGAACTATGATATACATAATAGCTAAACAATGGTGAGAACACAACATATGGGTCCATATAAACATAGGTGATCTCAAATGCTATACATGCATGTCAATGATCTAATAATCATGGCATTTAACATACTAATCAAAACATGCTAAAACTCAATAATGTGAAAAGTATGTAAATATAAACAGGAGTTAGAGATCGATACCAAAACCGATGAAGGCACCTCTCTAGTTCTCCAAACCAAGGTGGTCCTCCCACCAAACTCCCCTTGAAAGTGATGCATCCAAATAGTCCTCTTTTAAGCTCGGAACACATCCACCTCAAGGCACCATAACTCTCACGTCATGCGAGAGCCCACACCTACATCAAATACAATAGGGGTGGTCTTTGGTACCCATACTCTTTTGGGTCCATGGGGTTAGTTCCTTTCCTAACCCAAACAAATTTAGTTGCTAAATTTTCATCATGTATCTTATCATAGCAAAATTTTGCAAGGTGGCCCTTACGTCCACAATGTGTACAAGTGTACACATGAGCATACAAATTGTGATGGATGTGACCGTGGGGAGCATGTGTATGCAGTGTATGGTGTGCATGCAAAGATGGAACTTGTTTCTTTCGAAACAACGATTCCAAACGTGTATGGCTCAAGGCACATTGGCTCAAAGTGGAGCCCAAACAATCCATATTCTTCTTTAACAAATTTATATCATTTTCAATTAAAGAAGTAGAGGGGCATGCAATAGATAAGCTAGGTAAAGCTACACTAGCATGGCAAACATGTGAAGACAATTCATTTTTCAAAGATTTATTTTTATTTAAAACTAAATCTAATTCTTTTGAAATAAAATCTATTTCATTTTTCAAAGAATGGTTATCTTTTAAAATAAAATCTCATTTTGAAGATAAAACCTCATTTTTCTTCAAAACACCATCACAATCATTTTTACTTTTTAAAATCTTATTTTCATTTATGATAAGATCAAGTTGGGATTTCAATGAGTCCCTTTCATTTGAAATCTCATCCTTTTCTTGCAAAATCAAATCAACCTTAGAAAGCAAGTTTTTATTTTCTTCTTTTAATTTAGAATTTTTATTTTTCAAAACCTTATATTTTGATTGCAATCTTTCACCAACTATAGATGGTTCTTCATATAAAGCATGAGCATCTATATAATCACCACAAGAAGAACTAACACTATTATCTAGTTGAGTTTCCGAATACATCTCAAGGGAGTCATTCCCTTGGACCATGAAGCAATGTTGGTCGGATTCTTCTCCACTAGATTTTTTCTCCATATTGATTTGTGTTTGAAGCTCGGGAGAGGTCAATATGTTCCACACTGCAAAGGCGGAATCACAATGAGAAATCATAGATAAATATTCTTTACTTAGTGAGTTTCTAATAGCCCTTAGGGCTTGAGCATTAGCCATTTTATACTTGCTATTACCAATAAAAGATTCCTTGGTAGCAGCAAGGTAAACATAATAACCTAGGGATTTTAAATAAATACTCATTCTAATCTTCCATATTTCAAAGTCACAAGCATTAATCATGGGAGGGGCAAGGGGATCCATAAGTGTGTATAAACAATAAGTATGCAAATACAAATCTTAGATTAGCTAGCCAAGATCTCACTCCTAGGTGGTTAAACCTAATATCAGGAGCGTAGGCTCTGATACCAATTGAAATCACCTGGAGGGGGGATGAATAGGTGATAATGCTAATCAATGCACAAATTTAAAAGTTATGATGCAACGATCACCCGAAACAAGACTAGAAGCCGAATATCCCGTGAAGGGCTCTGAACTCCTTCCTCGTGATTCCTCTAGATAAGAGTTTGAGGTGCGCAATGCAATCTTGTTGTGTGAGTATTGATCGACAATGTAGCAATGAATATGAAGCAAGTAAATATAGCAATGAATATAAAGCAAATAAATGAAGCAAGTAAACCAATCGCAAACACAGAGATTTGTTCCGAGGTTCGAGCACCCAGCTCTACGTCCCCGCCTTCACCCAGAAGGATTTCCGATCCACTAGAACTTCCACAAAGGATTACAACCACTAGGGAGTACCCAACTCCTCAATCACACTCCTCTAGTCCAGAGGTAGTGGAGCAACAATTATAATAAGCACTGGATGATCAAAAGACCACAAACTCTCTCTTGAAAATTTTCTTTACAAAAACCCTAGAGAATAATATATAAGATTGAAGCTCAAGATTTTGTAAGTGATATAAAAATAGAAGAAAGATTTTAAGAACTAAAAACTTTCAGAAAACTTTTGAAAATAATAGCCCAAAACTTAAACAAAGCTCTTTCTCAAGAAAACTCAAAACTTTTGATCTTTGAATATGTTGTTGTGAAAACCTCTACCCTAATGACCCCTTTATATAGGATTTAGGAAGAGTAAACATAGAAAAGTTTTACCTGAATATAAGAGGAAGAAATTGACCCTCTAATACAGCTAACCACGTTTTATTTAAACTTAAACACATTTTGAAAACATGTTAAAAATCAGCCTCCAGAAAATTAGTCATTACTGCCAATCTAGCAGATTGGATAACTTTGAGCACATTTTTCAGGCTGTAAACGTCCGAATTCAGAATTAGGTATATAGGAATAATTTGTAAATCTTTAAGTCTTCTTTTTAATGCAACTGAAATCAACTCAATATCATGTTTTATTAAAACGTTATCAATAAAACACTGACAGGTGTCAAAACAGAAACTGTAAGCTATTTTCAGAACAAGAACAGAGTTCAACCAAATATTAGACATCTTTAAAATTTGAACCTGAAAATGATTATTGAATAATAAATTTAGATCTGAAAGTTATCTTTGAAATGCAAGTTATCTTTGGACTGGGTCGGCCGACCGAGACCAAAACCAGAGAGTAAGTCCCTCAGACGAGTCGTCCTCATCTCCTGCAGCAACCTCCTCATCTCCATCAAGATCATCATCATCATCCTCATCAGCCTCCTCCTCAGGATCAATCGCAGCAATAGCAGGCTATGATGCTGGAGGAGCAGTAGGAGGCCTGGCCAGAAATGGAGGGCCGGAGGAAGGAAGTTGTCGGGCAGCCGTAGGATCTGGGGCTCGCATATCATACTTCACGTAGAGTGCGCCAAATTGCGAATCCATGTAACGCATGGAATCAGCAAAGTAGCACATGTCGTTGCGAAGTCCTTGGTAGTGAGTGGCCATCTCCTCACGATGTGCCCTATCTCCGCAGAAATCTGGGTGTGGCGCTGCTGGATCTCAGCGGAAATCTGAGTATGATGCTCCTGTAACTGAGCTCGTAACTCAGAAGAAATGAAGGCCTGGAGATCAGAGGGAATAGATGACACTGGAGCAGAAGAAGACCCTGGAATAGAAGAAGACCCTGGAACAGAAGAAGTAGGAGGAATGGGCGGCTGCTGGGGAGCAGGATGATGCATCCCAGCATGCATCCTCTTCAGGAGAGTGTTGTTCAAGTTCACAGAGGGTTCTGTGGGTCTCAGAGAGGATAGGTCAAAATCAAGTTGCCTCAGAAGATAGGAGATAATCATCCCATAAGGCAAGTGCCTAGTGGGGACATGAACATGATCTGAGGTCATGTGGGAAATGATGAGCCTGGGGATGTTGACCCTAATGCCTCGCAGAAGGCAATAGACTAACAAAGGCACTGTACCCCTAGCATGACTGAATTCTCCTAATTTGGGCAGGAGGTTGTAAAAGACAAACTTAGCGAGAACTTGAGCGGTGAGAGTGTAGTATCTCACTTCCTCATTTCTCACTAGACCGGGGTTGTCATTCCCGTGGAGCAAAGTTGACGCGGTGAGCGCAGACTCACCGGCCGGATACTCAAAGTCCTAAAGGTCAAAGGAATAGACATCAACTCCCTCACAGGAGAGATGCAGAAGATCAGCAAACTCTTGGAGAGAGATGTCAATGTCTTTCCCAAGTACTCTAGACCTAACCCTGTTACCCTCATAAGACAAGTTAGTGTAGAAATATGGAATGAGTGAGGTGTAAACAGGTTCCTTAATGGACATGAATTGATCAAGAGAATTGTTCCTCAAAATATGGGATATATTCAGCTGTTCAAAATCTTGGAGAACCACACATCTACCAGAAATTATAGTTTTCTCCGAAAGAAGAACATAGCGATGTTCTGCTTGGGAGGAAACAAAAGGAGGTTTGGATTTGCTAGAGGAAGAAGGGGCTATGGATTTACCCTTCTCAGATCTAGATCTCTTAGACATTTTTAGGTTAAAAATTAGATCTAGGTCAAAATCCACAAAATAGACAAGGTAAAAGCTTGATCTAAACTAGATGAAAGGCAAGATCTAGATAGATAACAAGAATAGATGCAAGATCTAAGAAAAAGACAATTTTTACCTTGAAAGGGAGATGATCAAGAGGCCAAAATCCGAAATTCCTTGAAAATATACGTAGATATGGGCCTGAGAGTGAAGATCCAGGAATTTTTAGAAGGTTTTAGGGTTGGATTTGGAGTGGAAATGTTTGGAGAGAGGTTTTTAGGGTTTTGAGAGAGGAAAAGTGAGAGGTCGGCGGAGGTGAGAGAGAGAAAAATGAGAGTTAGGGCTTTAAATAGTGATGGGTAAAAAGCAGTTTCCCGTCGCCCGGTCGATCGGTCCGGTCGACCGAAATAACCCGAGAGCAAAAGCCATCTCAGTCGGACGACCGCTCCGGTCGGCCGGCCACAGAGAAAAAATAAAAAATATCCTCAGGCAAGGTCGGTCGACCGCTCCGGTCGGCGGTCTTGCCCAAAACTGACAGCAGTAAAACCAGTTAAAAAAAATTTATCTTATATTTTAAATTAACAATAAAGGGCATATTCTCATCAAAAAGTGTTTAAACAAATTTTTAGATCATATTGGTTATAACAATCAACAAGAATTATACCTATTGTTACTTTTTGTTATTATTTATAAATAAAGCAAAGATTTAGAGATGTTGAAGCCGAATACCCGGTGAAGGGTTCTGTACTTCTCCTCGAGATTCCTCTAGATATGAGTTAAGGCGCGCAATTGCCATCTCTATGTATTTGCTTTAAAATGTTTTAAGTAAATATTTAATTTAGTTTTGACAAAATACATATACAATCAAATCTAGACATGTGGACATATAAGATTATATGTTAAAATAAAACAAAACATACATATACGCATGATGGAAGTGCAGGTTTACTCTAACATATATCAATATAACAACATGATAAACTAGCAATCCTATGCATATATATATAAAACAAATAAAACTTTTATGTGGAGAAATTACCAAACGAGGGCATTCTCCAAAATAGGTGCCTTCATGATAGCGATGCAAGTGACGATATGTTCATTTAGCATTGATGCATCCACCACCCGGGCACCATCTCCCCCTAAGTCTTGGAGGATGACAACCCACCTGTATCAATTAAATTCGGTGTGTCTTTTGGTACCCATATCTTTTTGGGTCCTTTAGGGTTAGTATCTTGTCGTACCCAAACATGTTTATTTGACATGTTTAGCTTAGCATAACAAAATTTTTCCAAATGGCCTTTGCGGCCACAATGAGTGCATATGTAAATTCTACCACTACCATACATGTAGGCATGTTTATGTGTGTGTGCATGTTTGTGTGATTTAGATGCATGTTGGTGATGAGTGTGTTTCCCTTGGGTTATTCCTTTGGGAAACCTAGATGCAAATTTGTTTAAATCAAAAGCACACTTTTTAAGAGTTGAATCCAAAACATCAACTCGTTTTTGAATTTCCAAAAATTCATTTTTGTTGCAAGATGAAATGGGGGTTTTCCCTTTACAAGATATTCTATATTTTTCAAAATCAATTTTCATCTTTTCAAAAGAATTTTCTAGCTCATTTTTCTCTTTTAAAACATGTTCAAATTTATTTTTCAAGGAATCATTTTCCTTTTTCAATTTTTTATTTTGAGATTGTGAAATCTCATATCTATGTTGTAGCTCTTCGAAAAATTGTGCAAGTTCATCCATAGTTAATTCATCATCATCTATAGAGTTTTCAGGATATACCTTTGATGCATCCTCCCCATGTGCCATGAAGCACATGTGTGCGGCGTCGATCTCCTCTTCGGATTCCGACTCCGTGTCATCCCAAGTGGCCACCATAGCTTTCTTCTTCTTTGGCCCATTCTTTGAGGTTGTAGCTTGAAGAGCGGGGCAATCGGCGATGAGATGTCCGATCTTCTTGCAATGGAAGCACGGACCCGGCTCCTCTCTTTTCCTTTCAAATCTTCCTTGAGGTTTCCCTCTTCGGAAGTTGCTTTGCCTCCCCTTCTTATAGAACATCTTGCCCACCTTCCGGATGAGCATGGCAAAATCCTCATCGTAGTCTTCCGATGAGTCCTCCTCGTCATTGGTGGATGGAGTGGCTTTGAAAGCGAGGGCTTTCTTCTTTGGCGCCTCCCTTTCTTCTCTAACTTTCATCTCCATCTCATGTGTTTTGAGATTGTCGATGAAACCGGAGAAGTCCATCTCCTCCCTATCGTTGAGCTCCTTGAGGGTAGTTGCCTTTACTTCCCAAGATTTGGGAAGAGCCCAAATGACCTTCCGGATCTTTTGGTCATTGTCAATCGTGTCACCTAAAGAAGATAAGGCATTAGTTATCTTGGTGAAACGGGTGAGCATGTCATCAATACATTCATTCTCAAGCATATAAAAGTTCTCATATTGAGAACGAAGCAAGTCAATCTTGGATCTTTAGACTTGGGACGTTCCCTCATGAGTCACAATCAAAACATTCCAAACCTCAAATGCCGATTTACAATTTATGATGCATGAGAGGTCATCTTCATTTAAAGCTTGGGTTAATGAATATTGGGCTCTAGCACTGGCCTCATAGTCCTTAGTGGTATCTTCGGACCATGATTTCTCATCGGTGAGAGGTTCAATAAATTCCTTGGTGATGGCCCTAGCAACTCTAACTCCTAGGGATTTAAGAAAGAGGTTCTTTTTGACCTTCAAAATGGGGAAGTTCAAACCATCAAATTTGGGTGGGGACTTGATGCTAGAAAAATCAACTGATGCCATGAATACAATATAGAATGCACAACAAATGAAAATGCAACAAATAGATATAGCCAACTATAAGGATCTCCCTAAGGTGGTTAAACCAAGTGTAAGGGTTTGGCTCTTATACCAATTGAAATCACCTAGAGGGGGGTGAATAGGTGATGGCTATATAAAATGACAATTAATGCGGATTTAAAAACTAATTAACAATAAGCACAATTAAAAGAACTTGCAAGAGAATAAGCAATTAATAGAGCAAGTAATAGAGAGATAGAGTTTAGAGAAAAGTGGACAATCGCAAACACAAAGATTTTTCCGAGGTTCGAGTCACGCTCTACG
Source organism: Agave tequilana (assembly GCA_038442645.1). Lineage (NCBI taxonomy): Eukaryota > Viridiplantae > Streptophyta > Magnoliopsida > Asparagales > Asparagaceae > Agave > Agave tequilana. Next base: position 24,562 of record JAVJIF010013965.1, on the reverse strand, counting down.
TCCCCGCCTTCAACACGATGAAGGATTTCCACTATTGGCGATCCCACTGGATCGTCAATACAAGGACACACTTGTCCTATCTGTCGCGGTGCGCAACACCCACTTGGAGCACACTTGCTCGCTTGAGGCCGATGCCTCTACAACTTCTCACAATGAAGAAAGGATGATCACACTTGATCAAAAAGTTCACTTGCACAATCCTATAACCAAGATGATGAGATAATACTTTGGGATTGTGTGGTGCAAAAGACTAGAGAGAAGTAGAGGATTGCTTCAAGAAAAGGGTTGGAAATTTTGGCTCAATTGAAAATCTTTTTGCTAAAAGGCTAAGCTTTGAAAACTTGAATTTTTGCCTGTAAATCTTGTTTTAATCATGTTGAAGTGACCCACTATTTATAGGGGATGAAAAATGACCTACAAACCTTAAAATAGTCGTTGGGGTGAATCCCAACAAAAAGCTGTTCAGAAAATTTAGCTGTTGGAGTCTGTCAGAACTTTTGACAGCTAACGGTCGACCGGCCGGTCGACCGCCAACGGTCAGATTTTCGACCATTGGGAGGTCGGTCGACTGGGTCGGCTGACCGAGACCAAAACCAGAGAGCAACTCTCTGTCGGTCGACCGTTGCGGTCGGCCGAAGAAAAACAGAGAGCAAACCAAGTTTGCTCGGTCGGCCGCTCGGTCGGCCGACGTGCACACATGCACAGCGTGCACGTCGGTCGACTGGGTCGGTCGACCGGACTCTGCCAGAACTGTTTTTCCAGAGTCTGCTAAAGGAAAGGGGAAATTTTGGTTAAAAGATCTTTGATTAGGGATTTACAAAATAAGATTCTAGGACTTATAAAAACAGTGTGTGATCATAGATCAACACCCAAAAATGTTTGAACTTTATTTGATGAAAATCCTTTTTGGTAAAATGGAAAATTGGTTTTTCTAAAACTGATTTTTCCAACATGGTTTTTCCAACTAGGTTAGAAATTTTGTTATAAAAATTGTTTTGAAGCCATGAAGCAATACTAAGTGTGTGTGAGTGACAATCCCAAATATTCTACCTCTATCATCTAGGTTTTGACAAAATCATTTAAAATAAAAACTAAAAGAAAATTACAAATCTTGAGACTTCTTCTTGTATGATCCTTGAGCGCTTCTACTGTGCAAGGCTCGGGGATCCAAATTCTTTGCAGCGTCCAAAAGCGTGAGTCTTGAGTTGGAGCCGTCAAATCAACAAATGTATTTTCCTGAAACTTATGAAAACAAGGTTGTTAAAAACATAACTAAATATGGTTTGTTATCATCAAAATGTCCGGGCTAATGGCCTTTGGGCCAACAGAATAGGGGTGTCAAGTAGATGTCCTGGACGAACTAACTGTTCAACGACATAAATGAAAAGGATAGCCCAGTGACTAGTCTGGCTCCTTGCACTGACGAGAAAATTGTTGAGAGGATCAATACCTCTACAAGCTCTTACACTACTGAGTCGAACGAGGACACTTTTAGACCTGATACAGTTTTTGAAAGTTTTTATCACCAGGCCCGAGTTTCCATTTCTGACCGGGCTCTATTGGCGGGCTTCCTTATGCTGTGGCTGAAGCGTTGTGTGGTGCCAACGCTGCCGTATAAAGTAATCGTTGCTGATGTGGTGTACCTGTCAGTCTTACTTGCCTATGGGAAGTCTGTCGCTCTCCTTCCAGCGATGGTAGCTGGAATTCAGAATGGATTACGGGCTCTAGTTAAAAGCCTGTGCGGAGTGGAGGTCATTGTAGATTTTGAGGGCAGGCCAGTGGTCGAATTGGAGGGAAGGCCGAGAGTGAAGACCCCTAACCCCAGGATCGAGCTTCCATATATGTACCTGATGGCCTGGTACGTTATGCACTGCCCTTCACTGATGACGGCGGTGCCTTTCTCTGAAGGTTTCGTTCCCTTCGTGCAGAAGCTGGAGAATTCGAGCTGGTCTCACTACTATATGTTCTTTGTTCGGAGTCCATTCTGAGCATTTCGAACTATCAGCTCGACCGTTGCTTTCCTGAGATTGCTAGTGCGTCCTACGGGGATAAGTTTACTGACCTTGCGGGACCAGATGACTTCACAAGGCTGCTATCGGGGATCTTCTGGTGGCTGATCAATATTCGGCCTGGATATCTGATCTTCCAACAAGGAGATTCATGTACGATCGAGCCTTACGTACCCAGTCGTTTTGCTCAGCAGTTCGGCTATGATCAATTATATGTCGACAACCCCAACGATGGCCTCTGCTTTAGCAGAAATTTATTTGAAGGTGCCCGGGCGTGGTACTACAGTGTAGCTGGAGGGACAAAATCTGTTTTCAACCTGCCTCACAAGACGCCCAATTGTCATACCCGCCTCGATTTCTGCACATGGTACTCTCTGGCTAATAGGATGCCTGATTTTGAAATAAATACCTCTTGCATAAGAGCATCAAGGCATCTTATGAAACCAAGTTGGAGTCTAACAAACATGTGCGAGGTATGGATGAGTATCGGGAGGCCGAGAGGGAAATAGGAGGAGAAGCAGGGATGGAGCCAAGGACAGTAGCACCTAAGGGGCAACCTGCTAAAAAGAGTCAGCAGGTTGTGGCCAAATGTTCCCGCGGCTCTGCTTCCAAGGGTGAGCCTATCCCGAAGAAGGCTAGGAGGGAATCGGAGGCTGAAGCTTCGATGCCCAAGGTAGTTCCTCCTTGTTTTGAGGAGCAGGGGGAGGAAGAAGAAAAGGAAGAAGTCCCCGTCCTTCGCTCTCACGGTCTGCGCAGCAGGGGTCCCGTGATCCTAGAGGAGGGAGAGCTCGCGGATGAACCCATCATGGCTGAAGAGGTCGAGGGACCTGAAGTTGACTTGGTGGAGAGGGATGGCGTTGAGATTCTGGGAGTCTCAACTCAGCCTGGACCTTCTTCAGTTTATAAGAGAAGGGTGGAGGTGCAATAATCTGGGTCTCCCAGTGTATTAATGCCCACCTCGCGGGTTATCGATCCCAGCCCTACTACCTGGGTATTTAGTGGTAAAGCCTCGATCGCTGAAACCTCTTGTGTTGAGCGGTCGTCTTCATCGTCCGAAGAACATGGATATTATTCTGGCGAAGAAGTCAATTTTGGCGATGAACCCGCTCTTCCTGACACAAGCAAATTCTCACATCTCTCGGAGGAAGAGATACAGGGATACGTCCCTGTAACGGTTTCGCCGATAGCAAGGATCGCCGCTACTGAAGGTATTTTCTTTGTCCTCCTGATCTGATTCCCATCAAGTTAGGAATGAGTTCTAACATTTCCTTTTGACTTTCTTCTACAGGGCTGGCTGCCGGTAGTGAAGCCACAACTTCTTCTCATATTGAGGAGATGATCCAAAAGCTGGCCCAGCAGGAGGGCCCTTAAAGATCCTGATACCAGGATGCTTCATGATGGTGCAACCGCCGAGGTCGGGGAGCTCTCATCCCCAAGTAGCTTATCCAGGGATTTGCCATCTTCAAATCCTCAACTTGGTAAGAGAATACTGACATGTTGGATACTCTCCTTTTTATCATTACCACCGGTATTTAATGTTGTGGTTTGCAGAGAGCACTGGGGTAACTCAAGTAGAGGATCCCACAGCAAGCATTGGCGCAGAAGATAGCACAGTTCAAACTTCGGCCGGGGAGCCCAGTGTCATGGAGTTGTTGTTGCTTCTGTTGCTGTGAAAGCTGCTACAACAATAACTATCCCGGAGGTATTTGCGACGACCTCAGTGTCTGACGAACCTGTTATCGACCTCACCCCTCAACAAGTTGAATTGGTTGCCGTCTCTCGTTCTGTCATGGAAAGGGGGTCTGGGAGTACATCAATAGGGTTATCTCCAGCTAATGACATCATGGAAGAGCTAGCACGTCAAATGGTGTGATAATTTTTACTTCCATGAGGTCCTGTATTGACTTGGTCCTTTCCGGGGGCAGTTTCTTTGAGTTTGCCCAGATGCTTCTCAAGAATCAGATCGAGAACATCAGTCACACTGGGAGTCCTTCGCAGGCTAGGGTGTCTCTAATGCTGGTTGAACAGCTGGGGAGCCACCTGAAGGAGCTCAAGACCCTGGAGAATGCTGGCTCAATGGATGAGGCTCGGTCAACACTGAGTAAGCTCCTCGCCGCTCAAGAACACGAGCGAAAGGAGATAGGGGAGCAAATAGCTGAAGAAGCCCACCATCTCCAGCACTTCCAAGCTGACTACCAAAGACTGATTGACGATTCAAAAGAATCTGAAATCGTCATCCAGAAGCAGAGCAAGTTATCACCACTGTTTGGATTACTATTACCAGGGCGCAAGCCTTGATTGAGGCCAATGAGCAGAAACTTATTGTTGCTAGAAAAAGGCTGGAAGAGCTGGAGTCTGCCAAGACGCAGGTTCAAGAAAACCTTACTGCTCATTCCTCCAGATTGGAGTCTCTTCGGGCGCAACTGGCTACGAAGAGATTTTTGTCCAAGGAAGAGTTGCGGGTCCAAGCTTTGGTGGAAGATGAAAGGGCACGTCAGCACGAGATGCATCGCCTCCGGGAACAAAATTCGTTCTTTGGGAAGCATGAGTATTAGCCTTCTTCTCCTTTTTTGTATCGTCCTATTTTTTGTAACACTCCCTCTGTCGAATAAGAGTGTTTGTGTTACTTTTATCATTTTTGAGTCAAATAATAAAAGTTCTCAATTTTTGTCTCGTCTTTATCTTTTCAGACTCTTTGTTGCCTGGTTGAACTCAGTTTTCATAGTCGTACTCCTTGACTGTATGTGGAAACGTAGTCCTTAGTCGTTTTGATAGGGTACAACCATAAATAATAAACTCAGCTACACTGAGTTCTTGAGCGAGATGCGGCTCTCATTTGCAGTGGAGATGCGATTTTAGGTTCCTCAAGAATGACGCAGGGTTTCAGCTGGTTGGTGGGGACGCGGCTCTGACTTAATAAAGACGCGACTCTGGTCCCTTGAGAGGGCGCAAATTCAGGCTGTATTGAGTTCATGATTGAGACGTGACTTTCATTTGCAATGGAGACGCGATTTTGGCCCCTCAAGAATGACGCGCGGGTCTTCAGCTAGTTGGTAGGGACACAGCTCTGACTCAATAGAGACGCAACTCTGGTCCCTTGAGAGGGCGCAATCTTGAAGCGCGAACCTGCGTTCTTAATAAAGGAGACACGACCTTCAGGTTCAGGACGCAGCCTTCAAGTCTTGTGAAAGGGTGTGAACTCAAGACGCAATCCCTGAATAGTCGTGGAAGGTGGACCTAACTCGCTGAGGAGACGCGGCTCTGGACCACTTCAGAAGACGCGGTTGTGGACTCTTTAGTAGGAATGAAAGGAACGCAGCCCTCGGGTTTATGAAAGGTCGCGGACTTGTGGACACGACCTTTGAGTCTGCGCCTGAAGCCGCTTCCTAAGCGTCACATGCAGCCCATCTTAAAGATTTTGTTGGATCTTTTAATGCCAAGTCAGCGTTGACGATTAGGAACTTGCGTCCTTCGATGTTTCTCGAAGTGACAATCCACGCGTCAGCTCCTTATTGGACTTGATGTTTGTGCGAGAATTAAGGCTGATGGTTTTAATTTTTATGCCATTAATTGTAAGCCTTATGGCTTTCCTATAAATAGGCCTCACCCCCTTAACAGTCCATTATTTAGACTGTTTCTCTTTGAGAGCATGCGCTCTGAGGGACTTCGTCTTCATTTGTCTATCTTTCCTTCAAGGGGATGTGTTCCAATGAACTGTAAGAACTCAAAGCTTTCATACTTTCCTTTAATCTTTTTCAAAGATTATCACTGTCAAGCAATTTCAAGATCAAAAAGTATCGCCTTAAGTGCTTTTTAGGGCCGCGCCTTGATGAATAAAGTTCAATTTCTAGAGAATTCTTCCTCGGGTAGGAATCATTTGTTGCCATGAAATACTCAGTCCCACTGAGTTTCTATTTTCCTGTCCATTGAAGAAATTCGATCTCTTGATTTCCTCTTGAAGTCTAATTGATGCGCCTGTATTCGGTAGTCGCGTCTTTCAGACTTCTTGATGAAGCACGCGCTGGCTGACTTTCAATTCTAGGTCACAAGTTCTTTGAACGCGAATGTGACAAACTCTGTACTTAGATCTTGAAACGCGAGTTTTGTACATAAAGCCCGCGTTTGAGGTTCTTAACTTAAAAGAATTCTAACTCTTTCGAGACCTCTGGACATAGATGTGGCAACCCCTGTTTCTCAAACGCGGGTGTGGCGAACTCTGCGTCTGGGCTACCTTGCGTCTTATATCTTGGACGCAAGTCTAACAGCAGATCGTGTTCAGATCTGCCCTGGTCAACTCCGTGTCTGAAGTTCACAACTTCAATCTCGCGTCTGCCCTTCAGCTTTTCTGTTTCTGCCTTAACAAATTTTAACTTTTTGGTTTTTTGCTTCTTGAGGTTCTGGCAGCCTCAGTCAGTCTTCCGCATCTTCGTTGGGTTCATGGGAGAATATTTCGACCAGCCAGCTTGTTCGAACTCTTGAGATATCCGTCAAGGCCTTATTGGACATGATGCACCAGTACTGCCCTGGGTTTATCATGGTCACAGTGGGTATGGTTGTGGCTATGGTGGTGGGTATGGTGGCCACAAGAAAGAGGATGTCACCAGTAAGGGCTCAATCCTCTCTTCACCAATCTTACCCCTAGAAGTGACATCGACAAAAAATCCATGCTCATTGGATGACTTTCTGGTGGTGGAGATACTCATTAAGCGAAGGATTATGGCCCACACCAGTTGGTCGGGTGGAATCAAATCTTCTTCTGCATTTCGACCTCGAGAAATACCATCGTTCTCGGTTAGCGATGAGCTTCTTCAATGTTTACATCATGCATCATGATATAGTCAGTAATCGGTCGTCTCGACACTAGTCAATTGCGACATGATTCAGTGGAAGAAAAGAAGGACCTTTCTTCGGCGCTCTTTCAAACATCTTGTATTTGAGCAGTGTAGATGTCTTGAGGAGTGAGTGCAACTTTTCGTTGAGAGAGAGGGACTTCTTTGTACTCCTTTATTATAACACTCAACCTTATTGTATAAGAGAATGTCTTGTATCACTTTCATATGTTTTGAATATAAATAAAAGTGACACTTTTTTTGTCTTCTGATATGTCTTGAATTCCTTTTTTGCATTGAAAATCAGACACATAGAAGTAGAAACTCTCGACTTGTTAGAAATGCGATAATTAACTTAACAAGTCAAAGTTAGAAAAAATTTCGTTTCGGGAATTCAAGATTACTGTCAGAGGTATGATATTACTTGACAGGAATGTGGGTCAAAGGTGTGATATTACCTGACTCAACAGGAGTTTCAGCTTCATTTGGGAAGACTAAAAACATCACTGTTATAGGTGTAATGTTAAACTTGGTAGTGAAGGTAATGTAGAGGTGTAATTTTGAACTTGGCATTAATAATCTCAACTTCGATAGGAAGTTCGAGGGAAGTTATTGTCATAGGTGTATTGTTGAACTTAGCAATGAACTGGACGCTAGAGGTGTAATGTTAAACTTAGCATCTCTCATCTCAGCTTCGATATGGAAGCCTGAGGGAAAGTGACTGTCAGAGGTTTAATATTGAACTTGACAGCAACTTAACCATTGTTAGAGGTGTGGTGTTAAACTTAACAGTAATTTGTCAGAGGTGTAATTTTGAACTTGACAAGAATTGATTTGCGATAGGAGCAATTTTGAGGACTTGTCATTCTATTGATGAGAATTGAAAAGTGGAATTTAGATGTCAGAGGTTTAATTTTAACTTGACAAGAATTGATTTGTGATAGGAGCAATTTTGAGGACCTTTGACTCCATGTAGAGGAGAGACAAGTGAAGTTTGTACTCCTTGAGGAGTATCGAAAATTTTCATTGTCAGAGGTGTGGTGTTAACATATCAATGATTGTATTTGTGGACCTACCACTCTATGGAAAAGAATTGTAGGAAATTTTGGGTGGAAAGTAAAATGAACTGTCAGAGGTTTAATATTAACGTGACAATCGTTGATTTCCTGAGACATGAAAAATTTGCCGTTAGAGGTGTAGTATTAACATAACAACTAGGATTTCTATTGAGTTTTGTTGTCAGAGGTTTAATATTAACTTGACTGAATCCACTGGGGATTGAAAAATGGTTTGTCAGAGGTTTAATATTAACTTGACTAATCCACTAGGGATTGAAAAATTTGGTTTGTCAGAGGTTTAATATTAACTTGAAAAATCCCGGTTCATTTCATTAGAGAGATAAACACAGGTATTTTTGTGGCCCTACCATTTTGTGGGTGAGAATTAGTAGGAGATTTTGGAGGAGAGGATGGGATCAAGTCCCTTAAGATTTTTAGCAAACCCTCAGCTATCAACGGATTTGGTGTGCCTTTACCAACTACTGTTTGAGTTGGGCTAGCCATACTGTTCCCCTCAGCATGATAAGTTGTCAAAAACTTATGTTGGACTTAAAAGCCAACATTTTCCTCTATCCTTAGCCGTCTGAGGCGTCAGATGTCAGTAGAAGAGTAACTAAACTAAAACTGAAGTTTTGCATTTTATTTCTTCTTCAAATTTTACATCATGCATCATGATGTAACCAGCGCTTGATTAGCTTGACGCTGATTGACCGTGATGTGATCCAGTGGAGGAAGAAAGCCTTTCTTTGGCGTTCATCTTGGATCTGGAGTTTCGATTAGAGGTGTAGTATTAACCTGATCAGGAGAAGAGTGCTATCAAGGATAGTATTTCTTCAAGAATTTGCCGTTGATTGGCATCATGAGTGTATCACCGCCTGAGATTATAAGGCGATATGCTCCATTTGAGTAGACTGACTCTACTACAAATGGTCCTTCCCATTTGGGCTGGAATTTTCCTTTGGTCTTATGCGTCGTCACCATAGGTCTTCTAATAACTAAGACAAGGTCGCCTTTCTTGAAAGTTCGCTCCTTAACTTTCTTGTTGAAGGTCCTGATAATTCGAGCTTGATAGAGCTCAATTTGCTGTTGAGCTTGCGCGTTTATCGTCCAAAGCCTCCAGCTCTTGGAGTCGCAGTCGATGCTTCTCCTGATTTGTCATCTCTGCTGTCAAGGCGACACGTAAGGTGGGATTTGGATTTCTAATGGGAGTACAGCTTCACACCCATATACCAAGGAGAAAGGTGTAGCCTTCGTCGGGGTTCGAACCGTCGTGCGATAGGCCCATAAGCATTCATCTAACTTGTCGTCCCAGTCACGTTGGCTTTTCAAGACGAATTTCTTGAGAAGTTTTCTAAGAGTCTTGTTGAAAACTTCTGCGAGGCCATTAGCGGCTGGGTAGTATGCCATTGAGAACACACTCTGGATTCTGAACTTATTGCAGAATCTTTGAAAAGCCTGGCTGACGAACTGGGGCCCATTATCATGAACAATCTGTCGTGGTACACCAAAGCGGTAAATGACGTGATGTTTAATGAATTTGACCATGTCAGATGCTTTTACCTCCCTCAAGGGAATAGCTTCAGCCCATTTAGAGAAATAGTCGGTTATAGCTAAATGAACCGGTGTCCTTTGGATGAAGGTGGGCTGATAGGGCCAACACGTCCATTCCCCACATCTCAAATGGCCAGGATGAGGTTGTAGAGCGAAGATATCCTGATGCTTGATGGATGAAGTCACCATGGACCTGACAGGCATGACATCGTTTAGCGTAAGTGACGGCGTCAGGGATCATCTTAGGCCAATAATAACCCAGTCTTTGGAGTCGATTCCCAAGCTTTGGACCAAGCTGATGAGCTCCACACATGGCATCATGCGCTTATTTGAGTACTTCCTGTGCCTCCTTTTGCGACAAACAGCGGAGGAGGATCCCATCATGCGATCGGCGATAAAGTGTTCACGTGATCGCATTATAGTAGAATTTGGGGGGTTTCCTTCTAATGACAGCCGCCTCTTTGGGATCATCAGGAAGGATGTCATACAATGCATGTCAATGTACGGGAATCGCCAATCCCTGAGTTCTGGACCTGTTGAAGTATCTAGAGGTTCTTTGGCTTGACATTGATTGTTATTCAATTTTGCATATTTTACCACATCCATACCATGCATATATTCAATAAAAATGTGATTTTTAATCTTTTCTTCTCTATTTTTGCAGGTCCATACTCTAATGGAGAAAAAGGCCCAAAATCCCTTTATTATCATGAATTAAAGGAGATTAATTCAAAGCCCAAAAGAGAGCCCAAGGTTGAGCCCAGGATCTGGAGAATTCTACGCGCCAGCTCAGACTTCCAGAAGGTCCACGTGGCTAAAAACCTCGTAACAAACGCGCAACAGAAATCTGGTACCCAACGCCAAGATTCTGCCGCGTTTCCACGGCTTTTTCCGCGATTTTGCGGCAGTTACAGGGCCGTTGAGCCCGAGATTTTCTCCACCTGCCTGATTCTGGAGCCTTCTTCTCTGAGCCTATAAATAGACCACCAGGGCCTTCGCAAAAAAGAGAAAAAGAGAGAGAGAATAGAGAATAGAGCTTTGTATTTTTTTAGGTTTTTCTTTAGGATTTTAGTGCTCTAGGTCTTCTTCTTCCTCCCTAGAAATTCTGCATAAGAGAGATTTGTAAGAGAGAGAAAGCTTGTGTAAACCAAGGCGTGGCAACTTGTGAAGCAAGGATTAATCCATTCTCTTTTCTTCTCTATTGCATTTTCTAGTGTTTACTTGCTTTCTTTAATTCTAGCTTTACTTTCCTTGCACTTTTATTCATGCTTTGCTTTTCTTTTCTTGTAATGGCTAGTAGCTAATTTCTTCTAACATGACTAGCTAACCACTAACTTTGCTAACTTCTAACTCTTGGGTGATTGCTAATTTTTCATCTTGCAAGTTGTATGGTCTTTTTCATCCCTGATGGGTTACTTTCATGCTTGGCAAGTTCTTGTTGTAAATTCCATATGATTCATGTGTGCCTCATTTAGAGCCTTGTCTTTAGAACAAGTGCCTTGATGGAACATGGAGATGGATCACCAACATATGCTATTTGTTGTACAACTTCTTTACTTCCATTAATGAATGTTGTATCTTCTTCCTTAGCATCCCTTGAGTGTCGCTCTTTTGATTCCATTATTGAAAGTCTATCTTGTAGGCCGATGACATCTATGAGGCTACAAGACAAGTCCAAGAATGATCACCCGTCATCCAAGTGGGAAAGTAACTAGACCGACACGCAAGACAAACATATGCCGATGAATCAACATGAGGCACGCATCACCATCACGGAGTTTAGTAAGTTTAGCAAATTAGTAAGGTTAGCTAGTCATGGTTTTCTCCATCTTTAAATCTTCTACAAAGTTTTTATTCTTTTAGTTTTCTTTCAAAGCCAATCTCCTTTTTGATTTCTTTTCATTTTCCATCATGCAAAAATCCACCGATTCTTTCATTTTTTTTCCATGATTTATTCATTCTTTTAAAGCAAAGAAGAATCTTCGTTTACTTTCTTCAATACTTGACCGTAACGCTTCCATCGCAAGCTCTCCCTGAGAATCGACTCGTATAGTCCTATGCTACTACGGAGATTTGGAAAGGATACATCAATCATTTTAAATACATTGTGGAGTGATCAAGCACCTAAGGTTGACTCTAACCTTCTCTCGTTTATTGAATATTTGTGCAACTTCACACTATATCCTCCTTACCAACCAAATTTTTGGCGCCGTTGCCGGGGAGAGCAACGGTTTTTGATTCGATTGAAGAACTAAACGAATTTTCTTCTCTGTTGCAGGTTACAGGTGAAGAAACAGGAAAATTTGCATTGCAGTGATATATAAGTGGACCTGGGCCTCTGCTCTAGAAAGCAGAGACCAGGATCCCTCTGAATTGCCGCGATTCCACGGCTCTGGCCGCGGATCCGCGGCAAGGAGGAGTGAACTCCTAACAGTTTTTCTGCAGGGTTTCTAGCTCTGCAAAATACAACTTCTGCAATACTTAAATTCTTATATGCTTCACCATACTCCTGTTAATAATAATCAACAGTAAAAAGTGGTTGAAACGTTAAAAATTGATTAGACATTTGCATTTCTAGGCACGTGTCTTTTCAATTCATTTACTTTTACTGTTGAAGAGTGCTGGAGCAAGGTACGTTTTGCATTGCATGTAGACTAGGAATCATCTCTTGCTAGATTTTCATACTTTGAGTGAATCCTAGTTATATATATCTTGTACACTTGCACAATCCAATTTTAAGGGCACTAACCCATAAATAAGATAAGGTGGGGATTTCATCACCCTTTCCTTAGCCCAAAAACCACTATCCCAACACTCACTAACCCAAGCCTAACTTAATAAAAAAGTAGACGTTGGCCCTAGGGACATCTCGGACTCATTTAGGAGATTATCCTAAGGGGAAAAAGTGTTGGAAATTGACTCTTGTAAAATCAGTGTCTAGGAAAGGGATTGAGGGCCGAAAGCCCGAAGGTTGGTGGTTATTTAATTAAGGAACGTCTTTCACGGAAAACCTCCCATCAACCTTGCCCTGACCTGGCTGATTAGCTTGTGGTCAAAGTCTACACTAAACCTCCAGTGGACAGTCTAATCAGTTAGGAGTCGTCTAGGTCATAGGTCTACCCTAACTTAGGTTAGAATTTTTTTTCTTTTTTGTTTGTTTATTTGTTTGTTTCTTTTTGTTTGTATTTCATTGTGTGATATGGCTTATAATAACAATTTTTTCAACTTCAATAATGATCCATATTACATACCGACTTCATTTTCGGATATTACCAACCCGGCATATCATAACTTTGACCAACCTAGTGTGCCGGATTGGTCTTATCCGAATCAATATGACCCATACCCCCCATCTAATGACTATAATTTCCATAATGATTTCAACTCTTCACCGAGTCAGTGGGGATTCACTTACCCCGAGCATAATTTCCAACCACCTTGTCCTCCTTCTCCACCCAGTCCACAATATTTTCAAGATACATACTCAATTCCTCCAGTCCAAAATAAAGCACCATCAATTTTGGAAATGAGTATGCGTGAGTCCAAACACAAATCCCAAAATCTGATGGACTCACAAATTCACTATCACTTCCAAAACAACACTTCATCTTTTCATCAAAACAATGAATTCATCAATTATGGAAAGATGCTTGAAGCCATGACTCATGCTCAAAATGCTAGAAATCGTGACATAGATATGATGGTCGAATCTCTACGTTCTCACCGTTTGACCAGATCTGGTGTCACTAGCCACTCTGTTAAAGCCGATGAGTCATGTAGTTTTGAAATCAAGATTCTATTTCAGCACGCTCATCTGAACTTGTCCAAACTTCAAATCCCATTGACATTTTGGCAAGTTTTTCTTTTCCTGAAATAGAACTTGAAAATGAATATGATCTTGAACCCCAACTTAGTGATTCAATTCTTCTTCCTGATTCAATAATGACTCCGGTATCTTTACCTGACTTCAATCTTTTTCCGGAGTTGACATTGGATCCTGCCCAAATTCATAATGAAGTTGAATCACCCATCTTTGAGGATCATATTGAACTTGACCAATTATACACTTCTGAAGATACTATTGACAAATTGGCAAGTTTTCCATTTTTTGATATTGAACTCAATGAGATATGTGACCTAGATTCTCACAATCTCTTTACTTTACTTCTAAGCCTATTCGCTGAAAGATCATGTCAACTCGGGGTCAGTTAACTGATTGTACACTTCCGGATGTTGACCTTAGTTTTGAAGAATTGTATGGCGATGAGCTAGAATTCCTTAATATTGGAAGTAAAGAGATATCACCCATATTAGGTCATATTCCATTGTTGGACAATACATGTGGACTGGAGTTTCAACTTCTTGACTGGGACCCAATTCTTGAACTCATTTCGACTCCTGAACCTTTACTTGACTTAATCACCTTCCTGAGTTGGTATTAGTTCCTGTCCTCCCTGAGTCCAAGTCAACCGTTCTATCATTTCATACTCCATTCTGGACAAGGTGGTTGACAAATTTGACTCCGAAAATAGTTATGGAAATGGAAATTAGATGGGGTTAAATACTTAATAAAAATCCTTCATGGATTTATCTTTTTAATGGGTTATATTCATGATATTTCTGGTGGGTTCCTCCGAACCCAAAGCAAAGATGATTGGGCCGCCTTTCGTGGACCAATCAGGCCGCCACCGGAACCACCACCTTGAGGTGATTTTTCTTTCCCTCTCTATTTATTTCATGCATACATATATCACGATGCATTGAGGACAATGCATGAAATAAGTGTGGGGGAGGGTTTACTAACATAGGAGTTTTTAGATTTTCTTTCTTTTACACTTCTTTTAGAAATAAAAAAATAATAAAAAAAACTTTTTGAAATAAGAGACAAAGTTTTGATCTATTTTAAGAAAATTAAGATGATCTTAGATATTAAGGAAGCCTTAATTATGACATCTTAAACCTAGTTGAAATATGGATCATGTTTAAAATTATAGGCTAAGTAAGAAAAATTGGGGAGATATTTTATCTTGATTTTTTGCCTTAGATAGTATGCACTTCACACTTACACATTTTTGGGATGGAAACAAAGACCTAAAATGTCATATATAAAAAATATAAATAAAAAGAAAAAAATATATGTGAATAAAGCATCACTTATTAAGCTGGATAACTATGCCTCATGAAGCATGATTATTCACGCCTAACGGTGGTAAAGGAAATAAATAATCCCCTTTAGTTTTGTGGCCTTTTTCACTCGAGTCCTTAAACCGAGGGATGTTTTCTCATCTGGTGCCCTAGGACCGTCTGGTTTGGGAGTCATCGGTATAGGCTGGCTACATGGGTGAACTAGAAAGCCTAAACTAAGGGAAGAAAAAAAGAGGAATAAATAAATGGCTTGATGGTTGGAGTTGAAATCCCAGAAATCTTCACTATCACAAAGTGCATATTATCTAGGTTTTATGAAAGATAAAGTATTCAATCCAATTTTGAATTCTTACCTTAATTGAAGACAAGATCCTGCATGGAGACTAAGCTTAAGGGAGAATAATTATAGGTGGACTTATGACCTTAGATCACTTATATTTTTGCAAAAATAATTCGAAAACTTGTCTCTCTTTCAAAATGAATTTTCAAAACACTAACATTTGTTTTCTTTCTTTATGGATTTTGTGGGTGTAATCCGCTGAAAACCCTCAGGAGACAACACTCCTCCTCTAGGGTAACCTAGAGATTTAACGGCTTGTTGCACGTGCTCAGTGCAATCGCGTCACCTGCGAAAGTGGTGTAATAAAATTGGTAGTATAGTTTTTCTTTTCTTATTTTGCTCGGGACGAGCAAAAGAATAAGTGTGGGGGTGTGATTGTTATTCAATTTTGCATATTTTACCACATCCATACCATGCATATATTCAATAAAAATGTGATTTTTAATCTTTTCTTCTCTATTTTTGCAGGTCCATACTCTAATGGAGAAAAGGCCCAAAATCTCTTTAATTATCATGAATTAAAGGAGATTAATTCAAAGCCCAAAAGAGAGCCCAAGGTGAGCCCAGGATCTGGAGAATTCTACGCGCCAGCTCAGACTTCCAGAATGTCCACGTGGCTAAAAAACTCGTAACAAACGCGCAACAGAAATCTGGTACCCAACGGCCAAGATTCTGCCACGTTTCCACGGCTTTTTCCGCGATTCTGCGGCAGTTACAGGGCCGTTGAGCCCGATATTTTCTCCACCTGCCTGATTCTGGAGCCTTCTTCTCTGAGCCTATAAATAGACCACCAGGGCCTTCGCAAAAAGAGAAAAAGAGAGAAGAGAATAGAGAATAGAGCTTTGTATTTTTTAGGTTTTTCTTTAGGATTTTAGTGCTCTAGGTCTTCTTCTTCCCTAGAAATTCTGCATAAGAGAGAGATTGTAAGAGAGAGAAAGCTTGTGTAAACCAAGGCGTGACAACTTGTGAAGTAAGGATTAATCCATTCTATTTTCTTCTCTATTGCATTTTCTAGTGTTTACTTGCTTTCTTTAATTCTAGCTTTACTTTCCTTGCACTTTTATTCATGCTTTGCTTTTCTTTTCTTGTAATGGCTAGTAGCTAATTTCTTCTAATATGACTAGCTAACCACTAACTTTGCTAACTTCTAACTCTTGGGTGATTGCTAATTTTTCATCTTGCAAGTTGTATGGTCTTTTCATCCCCGATGGGTTACTTTCATGCTTGGCAAGTTCTTGTTGTAAATTCCATATGATTCATGTGTGCCTCATTTAGAGCCTTGTCTTTAGAACAAGTGCCTTGATGGAACATGGAGATGGATCACCAAACATATGCTATTTGTTGTACAACTTCTTTACTTCCATTAATGAATGTGTATCTTCTTCCTTAGCATCCCTTGAGTGTCGCTCTTTTGATTCCATTATTGAAAGTCTATATTGTAGGCCGATGACATCTATGAGGCTACAAGACAAGTCCAAGAATGATCACCCGTCATCCAAGTGGGAAAGTAACTAGACCGACACGCAAGACAAACATATGCCGATGAATCAACATGAGGCACGCATCACTATCACGGAGTTTAGTAAGTTTAGCAAATTAGTAACGTTAGCTAGTCATGATTTTCTCCATCTTTAAATCTTCTACAAAGTTTTCATTCTTTTAGTTTTCTTTCAAAGCCAATCTCCTTTTTGATTTCTTTTCATTTTCCATCATGCACAAATCCACCGATTTTTTCATTTTTTTTCCCATGATTTATTCATTCTTTTAAAGCAAAGAAGAATCTTCGTTTACTTTCTTCAATACTTGACCGTAACGCTTCCATCGCAAGCTCTCCCTGAGAATCGACTCGTATAGCCCTATGCTACTACGGAGATTTGGAAAGGATACATCAATCATTTTAAATACATTGTGGAGTGATCAAGCACCTAAGGTTGACTCTAAACCTTCTCTCTTTTATTGAATATTTGTGCAACTTCACACTATATCCTCCTTACCAATCAACAGTCTCTTGTCGGTTTTTGGTGATCTTCAAAAGCGGTTCTTGGGCAATACAAGTCGTGACTTTAAACAAGTATTTTCTCTACTACTTCAGCTGGAAGGGCTAATGAGACAGCGAGAGATGCCAATGCATCTGCATGCGTATTTTGCTGGCGTGGTACATGTTCGATGTAAAATTTTTCGATCCTTTCGGCCATAGAGATAGTTGCGTTGAAATAGGGTACTAAGTCTTCATGCCTGACTTCGTACTCTCCGCGAACTTGGTTAACGATGAGTTTAGAGTCACCGTATGCTTCGAGATTTTTAACGCCAATCTCATCGGCGATTTGCATTCCAATCAAGAGGGCATTGTATTCTGCTATATTGTTGGAGCATGGCTCAGTTAATGAGAATGCACAAGGGATCACGTAGTTCTGTGGGGAGACCAGTACAACCCCCACTCCTGCTATGACATGTCCTTGCGATCTGTTCTCGATGCACCGTCGAAGAAGAGTTGCCACACCTGTCCTTCGAAAGATGTCTGGGTCAGACAAACTTCAGCGACCTCATCTGGGAGATCCTCGTAAAGTTCGTTCGCTCTCAGATCTGGATGTTCAGCCAGGAAATCTGCC
The DNA here is from genome assembly GCA_038442645.1 of Agave tequilana. Classification (NCBI taxonomy): domain Eukaryota; kingdom Viridiplantae; phylum Streptophyta; class Magnoliopsida; order Asparagales; family Asparagaceae; genus Agave; species Agave tequilana. The sequence continues at coordinate 7,021 of JAVJIF010013965.1, read as the reverse complement.
ACCGCTTGTCCCTTCACAACTTTTTGTGGTAGAAAGTGCATTTCATATGGGAGTGCAGTATGGCCCATTTTTCCAGTCGACCATTTAGTGACGATGGTTTCGTCATGAGCAACCTCAAAGGGTTGACTTTTGACATAACATTTATAGTTTAGCCCACCAAGTAGTGTCGCATTTTCTGGACGGCAAACACCAAAGCCAAACATTCCTTTTCGATCAGGTAATACCGATATTCGGCTCCGATCATGATTCTGCTCAGATAGTAGATTGGCCTCGGTTGTCGAGGGCTTTTCAGCTTCTGAGAGCCACCCTTACGTCGAGAATCTTAGACGCAGGGTTCAAAAACGTGGAGCCCACATTGTGTAGAACAGGCGCAACTCTCGCATTTTGTCTTCTAAACGTGGGCCTCGTGCCTCTGCTGAGCAGAGATGCAGACCTCACATTACTGATTGTCGCATTTGGTTAGCGACGGTTGAGACACGCGAGCTTTCTCAATTCCGCGTCTGGTTGTAGAGACGCGGGTCTTGTGTCTCTGAGAAGAAGCATAGCCCTCGCGCAGCTGAACGTTGCGTTTGGGAAGTGAAGTCTCAGAAACGCAAGCCTATTGGGCTTCGCGTTTTGGTCTCCATACGCGGACTTCATCCGTTTGACGCAACTCAGAAGAGACGCGGACTTGAGCCTCGCGTTCTGTATCTGCTGGATAGATAGTTGTTCCAGCTTCTTGCGCCTGTAGTTGACACGCGCGTCATCTCTGTCGACGTTCAGCGTTCCGGTTGCGCCGTACGGGTTGCTGGGAACCCCCGTAACCTGGAATTGAGGAAGAGGACGGGCATGAACGGGCTGAATATCAGCAACGCTAACCTCGTGGGTCTCGTGGGAGACGTTGACGCAGGTGTTAGGTGTTACGTTGATGTGGTTAGCCATGACACTCTTCTTGTCAATCACATCTGAAGGGATCTCATAGCGGACTTGAGAGCGGGTCCCCGAGGAGACCTTGCGATTCTGCCGCGCCCTAGGGCTCTTGGAGCCGGAAGAGAGGAACTCTTCATACTTTGCCTGGTCGAACTCTACAATAAGTGATTCAACCATTTTTTCCATGTATGTGACGTCACCTTGCGTCACGACTTGCTTGTCGGTAGAGAAAGTGGTCCCCAGCGGAGTCGCCATCTCTTGTTTGGTGGAAAAATGAAAGGGGCGTGTAAATTCTTTATTTGATTGTAAAGAAAATTACAACAGATCAATAATCCGGTTACAAGAGAGGGAAGATATTTAAGCTCAAATCTCCCCTTTGTTTAGTGCTGGTTCTTGATGTGGCGATAGAAAGTGAATCTTTTTTTCCGTTGACCGGTTGAACGTCAAGACCTTTGAGGAATCTTCTCTTTGGATGGTGGACGAAGTAACACAGCTTCTATCCAACAAGAATCTCAAAGAGACCGTAGGTAAAAACAAACTTGTACGCAGCAAGTTGTTAGAAGAGTTGAACTTTCTTTTTCTTTTAGCTGGAGATCTTGGCCCTTCTACGGCTTACAACCGAAGTTCTTCTGACCAGATTTCTCCGACCCCTCTTTCATAGCAAAATGAGCTATTTATAGAGATTTCAGGGGTAAAAGTGTCCCTAAAAATACTTCATAATGGGATTAACTCCTTCATTATGTGGGTAGTAATTGACCTAGTAATGAGGGCAGTTATAACCGAGACGCGGGCTTTGAGCATCGCGTTTTGTCGCTGAAGTAATGCTTGAGAAACGCGAACTCCGAGCTCTGCGTTAAGCTTCAAGTGAGACGCGGGCTTCAGACTCTGCGTCTGGGTAGGATGTCTGAGATGCAAGTTCCAAGCTCTGCATCCTTGCCACTGCAGTAACGCAGAGACGCGGGGTTTCGACCCTTGCATCTTGGTACTACAGTGGTGCTGAAACACGGCTTTCGAGCTATGCTTCTTGGTTATTAAGACGCGGGTTTCAATTTTCACGTCTTGATGCTGCGCTAGGGGCTGTGCCGCTTTGCGTCTGGAGTTTGGACTCTGTTTTCTGTTGACTTATCTTCAAATAATTTTTAGACAGTCTACAGTCTCTTGTCCTATTACCTTGCATATAAATGGGTCCGCATGTTTCAGATGTCGATCCATAAACTCCAATCTCACAAAAAATGATCTAAATACCTATTAAAATACAAAATAATTTGTGTAGAACCTAATAGGCATAAAATCAAAGTGAGAAACCCAATTTCATAATTTAAATACTATTTAATAGCTTTTGGGCATAACAATAAAAAATTGAGAGAAAACATACTTTAAAGTAAATTGAAACTTATATGCGCAAGTGTGAATATGAATTCTAGAAAAAAAAAATATTCTTGATTTAGTTTTTCTTACTTTACATAATTTTTCTAACTAGATTTCGCAATATTTGGCTCCATCACTCCAGCTTTGATACATTTGATTTGTTAAACTGGGTAGTTTGTGCTAGATTTTGCCACCTCCTCCTTATATGATTTTGCAATATAAGTTTTGGTCCATCCAACCTCCATTATATGTACTTTGACCTGAATTAAACTAGCATAGGAGTTGTTAGCATACCGGTACCTTAATGAGTGGTCATCATCAAACTAAAAACATAACAGTGCTAACAGACCCGACCCAATAAGATCTGTTCATCTCGACCTCAGAAGTTGGGGCATATGATGTGTATAGGAATACGAGGACAAGTTAAGACCATCCTTTCGGGCTGGTCTCGAGGGGGATGGCCTTTCAGTCAGGATAAATAGAATGGTTAAAAGAAGATTAGATCTTCCCTGGCAAGACACTTAAACTTGACATAAGAACAACTTTTATTACACAAATTTGACAAAATGTCATTCAGAACAGCATATTTTTCTGTATGGTTTTTCAATAGAGACCATTCTGTGTTGCCGTCGGACAAAAAGAGTATTCATATCATATGATTTTTTAAAGTCTTTGAACTTTCTCTTAAATTCTATCCACATGTAGACGTGAGAGTCATCGTGCGCCTCACAAACAGGAAAATCGAAGTTGGCTTAGGGATAAACAGAGACTCCAGATCAGCCACAGAATGAAAGTTGGGTCGAGTTCTTTTCCTCGGCCGGGAACAAATGAACGGCCCACGGGCCCGCATGTTCCATCAATGACGTTCCCAGCTACATTATTTATTGCGACGGGCCGACACGTGAAACTGACAAAATTAACAAAGAGCTCTTATCCCAATTCTCAAGTACCAACCATGGCTCCTCTCTCTCCTCTCCTCCTCCTCCCACTCTCTCTTCAACTCATCATACTCTCATTTCCCGCTGTTCTCTCGGCGGTGACGGTCACTCATCTCCCTGGCTTCACCGGAGCTCTCCCCTTCCATCTGGAAACTGGTGAGTGATATAAATTACACGCATGTGTTGATGCTTCATTTGTTTGGTTGGATCAATGAATCATGTAACATGCATGGTGCTAATTATATTAAAATTGCAAGGTATGTGAGTGTTGATGAGGTGAACGGTGTGGAGCTGTTCTACTACTTTCTGCAGTCGGAGAGGAATCCGAGAGAGGACCCTCTCATTCTTTGGCTCACTGGAGGCCCTGGTTGCTCTGCCTTCAGCGGTCTCGTCTTCGAAATTGGTAAAAAAAAATATATATATCAAACTTATTACAACAGCTCCCTTTTTATAATTCACGAGAACGAGGTCAATAATATCTGATCTGTTTTTATTATTCTGTTAATATTTCTTGGAAAGGATTTTCGCTATTTTGGTTGAAAATTTTAGATCAAAATAGGCTCAAGGGAAAGTTTGTGTCCTTTGTAGAGTAGTTGTATACTACTCTACGTTCTCTCTTCTTCTTTTTTTTGTTTCTAACCTTGAACCTTGCACTTGCAAAAACTAAACTACTCCTGTACCATGAAGTTAAGCTTTACTTGACCTCATTTTTTGATGTGAAATATATTTCTCAGTTTCATCACAACTTCAAAGACCTTGTTTAATGACAGGGACTTCAAAATGGCACCATTAGAGTCCCACTCAAATATATCCTGAAAGTTTTTTAAAAAAATTAACAAAAGAAGTTCACTGAGCAAAATCCCACATTTTCAGGTACACAAAAAAAAAAAAAAAAAAAAAAAAAAAAAAAAAAAAAAAAAAAAAATCAGACTTTAATAGTCTTCTCTTAAATTAAACACTACAGTTTGAGTTCGGATTTTTAAGCAAAAGGGCCTCAAAATTATCAGACTTATATAATAGCCAGAAAAATAAAAAATAAACAATAGAACGTCACATATCCTCCAACTTGAACATTATCATGTCCGTTGAGTAAAATACTGGATTTGGAAAGTCCAAATTCTGTAAATTTGAGCTTGGATTGCTTCCTGACTTTTCTAGAAGATAGGATGCTAGAAGAGATAAATTTAAGTTTGAAGGATATAGAATACTATTTTAAACTTTTCAAGAGATTGTGCTTGGAGACATTTAATTTCTTGACAAGAAAACGAATTTTAAGAATAATCATGAATGGGATGTAATGTTATTCTTGTTAAAAAAAAAATTATAACAAAAAGCAGCTATTTTATATCATGTTTTAGAAAGGGGCTTTCATTTTAGTCACGTATGTCAAAGCAAAATTAGAAAAAAAAACTCACTTACAAAATTTAATTCACTTCAGGCACCACCTTTTTTAAAAAGGGGCGAGACTTAAATTTTCCCTGCATTTTTAAGCTGAGAACCGCGATCATGATCGTAATTCTCATAAAAATGTCATATTTTTAAGTTTTCAGTAGGACTGTGATCATAATCGCAGTCCTCACAAAAATGTCATATTTCTGAAGCTTTATAGGACTGCGACTATGACCGCAGTCCTCACAAAAATATTTTGTTTCTGAGTCTTTATTAAATTGCGATCATGATCGCAATTCTCACAAAAACATAATTTCTCAGCTTATATACAAAATGCTCTAATTTTCAATTAATAAAAGGACTATGACCATACTCATAGTCTTTTAATAAAGGGCTACGACCATAGTCGCAGAGGACTGTGATCATGAGTTACAGTCCTCATATCAATATTCCCATCGTCAGCAGAATGTCGCAATCCTATCACGAGTCGCATTTCTCATATCAGCATCACCATCGTCAGCACACCCTCATTCACGAATGATCCTAATGCTTTTCAGATCTAAATATGTCGATCACAAACATAGACGAAACTCATCGCGAGTACAAACAAACGAGATCTGCAAAAAAATCGATCCTAAAAAAATTTGTTATGGGGCTCCGCCGCAGAGATCCCTTGGAGGGGGCAGGTCTTACCGTGAAGGTCGATCCACAAATTACTCTGCGTCAGGATTAAAGTTGAGGGGAGAGCAACGTTGGGGGCGATGAGGAAGGATAAACGAGAAAATAAAAAATATAAAGAAGTGGTTGAGAGGAATCAATTTATGGTGACCTGGATGAGACTATAGCGAATAAAATAAGAGGTCAGTTTTTTCCTAATTATGAATGAAAGTAGGTGGCTGTAGCAAATTTTTTCTTTAAAAAGATAGGGCGCTAGATATTTTCATTATATTTGAGTGGGAGCTAAAGAAAATCTTTTATAATAGAAATTTGATGAGAAAAAGACACTTGGAATCAACAACATAAATTCTAAAAAAATTGTAAGAAAATTCAATAGGATGAGAGAAAAGGGCTGGTTCCATAGTGAGAGGATAAAGAAGAGGGGGTGTTTGAAATCCAAAAAGGGTTGGTTTCATAATAAGAGATGACATAGAGGGGCTGTTTTGAATATCAGAAGGGGTTACTTAACTTGGTTTCATAATAAGGGATGAGATAGAGGGGTTTGTTTAAATTTCAAAGAAAAATGATATGTGAAGAGAGGGGTTTGTTTTATAATGGAAGATAAGAGGGGCTTAGTCTGAATTTCAAGAACTGAGGGGGATGATGTGACGTGACAATGTGTGTACGTGTATGTGTGTGTGTGAGCCCTTTGTTGTCCCTTTATAATGGACAATTTGAGGTGGGTCCCTTTGTTGTCCTCTCTTAGCTAGACGACAGCATCCCAAGCGTCTTGCTTGAATAATTACGAACCGTTTTTTTTTAATCAATCTATACAGTGTGAGATTCGACCACATCTCTCCCGCTCATAAAATAGTATTATCATGAAAAGTTATAAAAAACGAGGCACGATATTTATTTATATAATGTTGAGGTTGTGAATTCCGCTCATGAGATCTCAGTTCAAAGAAGAGATATGAAGTATAAAATATAGAAAGAGATATTAATCTCATACATATTATAAAAGCACGAGATGAAACATATTGAACCCTAGAGAGTTTCCTCTTTTGAGTCATACTAAATTTCATGATTATTGATATCTATAGGGTCAAAATTTAAGCCCTGCTAGGAATAGGGATGTCAATTGGGCCGGGCCGGGCCGGGCTGACAACCCGCACGGGCACAGCCCGGCCAGGCAGGACCCAGCCCGAGACCCAGGCCAAACCCGGCCCGGGTCCGGGGTTTTTGCCGGCTGGCCCTGGGTCCGCAAAATGGCAGCCCATGGCCAGGTGGGCCGTGCCAGTCTCGGGCCCGGCCCTGGCACGGCCTACCGGGCAGGCCCGGCCCGCCCCAGAAGGGCATGCCAATGGTTCTTAGAGCCGTTGGGCTGGCCGGGCCGGCTGGCCCCGCCCGGCCTGCCAGCCCAACGCTCTAAGAGCCGTTGGGAGGGGGTTTTTGCAAATTTTTATTTGCAAATACCTCGTCGCCTTCACCCAATGGTTATTATAACCGTTGGGGGTTTTGCAAAACCACCCTAACGGGTCTATGATGTATTTTTTGCAAAAAAAATTGTATAAAATACTCTCCTCCTCTATAAAATTTGGACTTCCCAACTTCATTTCACACAACAAAAACTACTCCTCTTCATCTTTTGCAAGTTCTACAAGCTCTCTTTTCTCTCTACAAGCTCCTCAAGGTCTCTTTACAAGCTTTACAAGCTCTCAAGCCTCAAGTCTTCAAGCTCTACAAGCTCTCTCTCTACA